>WBNM01006938.1:0-36488 GCA_013399055.1 Ramphastos sulfuratus
TCCCAAACCATCACAATCTGTGACCCATTTCGCTGACTCAGTCTTCTTTGAATGGCATAACAATATTCAATACCTGAGCTCATCGATAATACTGTATTTCTTTTAGTCTGTATTACTTACTTTCATTTCCTAAAAAAAAAAAATTCCTTGTTGAAAACTGTATCTGCTCAGGCTCTGAATAAAACCACAGACTGAGAGCTCAGTACATTTATGGGCAAACTGTTCTAACATTTGGCTACTCTCAAAATAAAATTAAATATATATATATATATATATATATATTCTAAAAATTATTATGTGTAAATGGAATCTACTGTGTTTATTTGCCATAACTGGACATGTTGTCTTATTCACTTGGTACACAGTTAAGTAGAGGTAGGGGAAAGCAGCATTTGTTTTGCCCTTGTTACATAGAGGAAAAGGTGTTTTAATTACAAAAAAAAAAGATATTACATTTGCAGAGAAATCTCATAGCTTTATGTAAAATAAGACTTGTTGCTTTTCAGAAGGAGAGAGCTGGCAGTGGTAAGAAAAGGAAAAAATTGACAGAAGAGAAGGAATAGCATAGCAGATCAGCAGAGAAAAGTTCACAGCTGAAGTTGGAGCAAAAGTAATTTTTTTACTCAGGCTCATTCAGAAAACTAGTTGAGAACTAAAAGGGATGAGCAAAATCTGTATTATTCAACATGATGTCAAGACCTCTGGGATGTGATCAGCACAGGGGTGTTATCTGCAACTTTGTTAAATTAAAAGTTTTCATACTTTTGCAGGCCATTCTTTCTCTAATACAAAATTATTAAGGCCTGAAGAAGAGAAGGCTCCAGGGAGATGTTATAACTACTTTTCAGTATCTGAAGGGGACCTACAGGAAGGCTGGGGAAGGACTGTTTAGAAGGACTTGTAGAGACAGGATGAGGGGCAATGATTTCAAGCTGAAACAGGGTAGGTTTAGGTTAGACATAAAGAGAAAGTTCTTTACAATGAGAACAGTAAAATACTGGAAGAGGTTGCCTAGGGATGTGGTTGAGGCCCCATTCCTGGAAACATTCAAGATCAGACTTGATGTGTCCTTGGCAGCCTGATCTAGTTTGAGGGTCCCTTCCATCCAGATGCAATCTGTCAATATGTAAAACTCCAGATCTTTAAGCCTGAAGTATCTGAACTCCTCCAGTTCTGCAAGTCTCCATAGTGAAACTATGAGGCAGTTGTAAAGGCAGTGATTTTAGTAGCTGATAAATTCAGGCAGGAATTTTCGTACAAGTTGCTGAGTTGTGAGTGAAGCGGAAGAGAATATGTTTAAACACCTTCATTCATCAAACCCTCAGAGAGCACACAAAGCAGATACTATTCTGCCTGCTGAAACCCAGCTTTTACCTTTAGACTTGTTTTGCAGAATACCACAGGAGGCAGAAGAATATTTTCTGCTGCATGAATCTCATATTACAAGGAAATCTATTGTGTGTTATATGGATGCATTTCCCAGCCTCTGAACCCAATGTTTTTAAGGACTTCATTTTAATGTGATAATCATCAATAAGCAAAGTATTCTGGGTATTTTTACTTCTGAGAAGACTAACAGTGAAAGAAGTGCTGGGTCTGCAGAACCAAATCTGAACCATATGCTTAATGATATGATTGTAAAATGTATCACAACAGCAGTGATTTCTACAATATAGCAAAACATGAATGGAATATGTGTGTGTAGAAATGTAGGTATCTGCTATTGAACAGTGAGCTTTTAATCTGTAAGAATGTCTTATTACAGCATATACTTACAATAGTGTATGATTCTGAATGCAGCTCTCACACTTGGGTCCACTACTCAGATCCACTACCTGGACCTGGCATTTAAGGTACAGACATTTAACCACTATACATATAGCTATATAAAGCCCCTATAAATACACATACTTATCATAGAATCATAGAATCATAGAATGGTAAGGTTGGAAGGGACCTCAAGGATCATCTAGTTCCAACCCCCTGACATAGGCAGGGACACCTCCCACCAGTACAGGTCACTCAAGGCTTCCTCCAACCTGGCCTTGAACACCTCCAGGGAGGGAGCAGCCACGACCTCCCTGGGCAACCTGTGCCAGTGTCTCACCACCCTCACTGGAAAGAACTTCCTCCTAACATCCAGTCTAAATCTTCCCTCTGCCAGTTTAAACCCATTGCGCCTTGTCCTGTCATTGCAAGACCTTGCAAATAGTCCCTCCCCAGCCTTCCTGTGGGCCCCCTTCAGATATTGGAAGGCTACTATAAGGACTACTCAAAGCCTTCTCTTCTCCAGGCTGAAGAGCCCCAACTCTTGTAGCCTGTCCTCATAGCAGAGCTGTTGCAGCCCTCTGATCATCTTTGTGGCCCTCCTCTGGACTCGCTCCAACAGTTCTTCTGAAGGATGAAATAACTACACAGGGAGAACAGCTGCTTTCTTTCAACATAAAACTTTGCTAGATTTAGGGCTGGAGGTTGAAGTCCAGATTGCATACATCTCTATTTAAATAAATAAATAGGGCAACTAGTCAATACAGTTTGTGGAGCCTGGAAAGCTGCAACATTTCATCGCCTTAATAGACTTCAGACTCTATCTGGCTGTAGCATTTAGGGCCTTGATGCAGTTACCTAATCACAAGCACCTTACTACCTTACTGCCATTAGGCAAGAACTTCCTTGGCTATCCAAGAGGCTGAAACAGGACCTTTAGGAGACCCACCACCTTATGAAATGGCTGCTGGAAATCAAATAGGATCCTTTAATGCATGTTATATGGTCCCATAACTGTCAACCATCTTATACTCCTCCCAGGTGGCCAGTCCCTCCGTACACTACCTGTGGACTTTCTTATTCCACTTGATTTTGTTCAGCAGCTCCCCACTTAACCATGCAGGTCTCCTGACCTCCCTTCTTGATTTCCTACTCACTGGAATGTTCTGATCCTGAGCTTGGAAGACTTATTTCCTGAATATTAACGAACTATCATGGGCCCCTTTGCCTTACAGTAATCTGTTCCATGCTATTTCCCCTAGTAACTGCTTGAAGAGGCCAAAGTTGGCCCTGCTGAAATCCAGAGTTGTGATCCTGCTGGATATCCTGTTCCTACCACTCAAGATCCTGAACTCCACCATCTCATGATCGCTGCAGCCAAGGCTGCCCTCAACCTTCACTGCTTCAACCAGACTCTCCTTTTTGGTATCAGGTCCAGTAGTGCTCCTCTCCCAATTGGTTCCTCTACCATGTGTATCAAGAAGTTATCATCAATGCACTGGAGGAACCTCCTGGACTGTGGCTGACTGAGTGGGCCTTCCAACAAATGTCTGAGTAATTAAAATCCTCCATGAGAACCAGGGCCTGTGACTGAGAGGCAGCTGCCAGGTGTCTGTAGAAGGCCTCATCAACATCCCCATCCTGACCAGGTGGCCCGTAATAAACACCCACAACTGTATCAGCCCTGCTAGCCTGCCCCTTGATTCGTACCAACAAACTGTCTACTTGCTCCTCATCCTTCCCTGGGCAGAACTCAACACATTCTAGTTGCTTCTTCACATAGAGAGCAACTCCACCACCTCGCTTTGTTGACCTGTCTTTCCTAAAGAGGGCATAGCCAACCATGATGTGATGATCACGTTCTGGTCATGAGCTATCCCACCATGTCTCTGTAATTGCCACCAGATCATAACCCCTTGAGCACACCTGAACTTCTAACTCCTGATTATTCCCCATGCTACATGCATTGGTGTACAGGCATTTCAGGGATCGAGCTGAGCATGCCAACTTTACATTGACAGAGTGGGACACACTATGAGACTCTGACTGTTTAGCTGTGTTTCTGTCATATTGCTGGGCAATGGGCTGAAGGCCCTTGCTAGCCCCCTTCCATCCTGCCATGGTGTGCCATCCCCCAGCTTGTCACAAGAAGGTCTGATTACACCCTCATTCTCCTCTCTGAAGCACCTGTTTTCATCTCCACCCTACTGCAAACCTAGTTTAAAACTCTCTCAATAAGCCCTGCCAACTTATGAGCTAGGATCCTTTTGCCCTTTATAGATAGGCGAGGCCCATCTAGGTCTAGCAGGCTAAGTGCAGTGAAAGCTGTTCCATGATGAAAGAACCCAAAATTCTGCTGGTGGTACCAGCCCTTGAGCTATTTATTGATAACATGGGTCCTCCTGTTCCTTTCAATATTCATCCTTCCCCCTGGAGGAACTGAGCAGAACACCACCTGCGCTCCTGCCCCATCAATTAATTGACCCAGAGCCTTGAATTTCCTTTTAATTACTTTAGTACCCATCTTGTCAACCTCATCACAATCACTCTGAATGTTTTTAAGCCTTGGACCCAAAGCAGCTTCAAGCAGCAAATTTACAAGCCTTGAATGTAACTAATATTATAAAAGTGCAAATTTCCTCGCACTCCCTTCTTTCCTGGTACATAAAGGCCACTCTTTAGAGATGTCAGAATTTCTCTCTTGATCAGACTGCCAGGAGGTAAAACTCACCAACTGCTCTTAAGAAAGGAGCATAGAAACCATAAACCAATGTACTTCCAGTCCAGCTCTTGGTCATTTTTGGTTATGGTAGGTTTAAGATTACTGAAGCAAAGCTCTGTATGTTCATAACAATTCCCTGAGGCAATTTATCCTCAAAAGCAGTTATCTTTAAGCTGCATTTCAACTGCAAAGGAAAAGAGACACTCCTAGTTTCCTATTCTGATTAGGATGTCTGCAAAGTTGTTTGCATTCCAGCCTCAAGTGGTCAGAAAATGCTGTGTCATCTGGCTTTCCTTAATGCTGGCCCACCCTAGAAAGCAAATAACTGAGGTGCTTTCACAGCTGAAAAAGAGAGGGAAATATGCCAGGACAATTAATGTCAAGACGGTTAAGAAGACAATGTAAGAGATGTGACACACCCTTCCTCTCTACTGTACAGTCTCAGTGCTGAAGGGACCAGGCACATGCTGTACCTTAGTTCTTCTTGTGCTCTACCTTACTCTTTAGCATGCTGCAGCTTTAGACGTTAATATTCACCATCTGTACAGCCTGTGTCTGTTTGCTGCCCTTGTTCCCCACCAGGCAGTCTTGTTGAAACAGCTCACACTTTCCTTTCATTGCTACTTGGATGGTTATCTTTTTTTCATTATCATCTTGCTGACATGAGTTTCTCTAATACTTTATAAATGCACATATGAAACTGAGCTGATCTATCTCAACACCCTTTACAGCTATAATGGCAACCATCAGCTATATTTGAAACATCTATCCTGAGATGTCCTAGCTATTTTCTAACTGCCAGAAGCAGCAGCTCAAAGACAAGACGCTTCATTTTTCAGCCATCTGTTTTGAAGTTTTTTAAAGTTGTGGGCTTCTGTGAGAGATTATATCTTGTCTTTCTTGTATGTGTGTATTGGTTCTAGTTTAATCTTCCCAAACTCAATATATATATATAGCTAACAGAACCAGTATAATAATAATAATAGTAATAATAATAATAATCCTTCCCCTCTCCCCCCTTTTTGGAAAGAAAGGAATCTAAAAAGAACTCCCCAGAAGAAGAACTCCCAAGAAGAACTCTGCTGAAGACATCACTCACTGGAAACATCCCTGGGCAACACAAACTGAAAAGGACTTGGACTTTAGAAACCCTTTCTCTTCCCTTCTCTAGTCGATGGCAATATAATCCCTTTCCTGCTCTTCTCTCTCCTCATTCTCTATTTTTTTCTGTGTCCCCTTCTCTCTTTTTTCTCTGTTTTGTTCTCTTTATCCTTTAATAAATAGTCTCACTTTTGATATTTGGTCCTGCTTGTGGATTAATTCCACAACACAGAAATATAGAAGAACAAATCTCTCTCCTACGGACTGAGACATTTTGGGTCTCTCTCCTCCAGACCGAGATTTAAAATGTCCTAAATACAAAATGGTACTCAGAGAGGAATTCGTAGTATCACAGAAATCAGCACAGCTTAATCCAAACCTCTCATTTGATATGACTATCAAACTTAAGAGACTAGTTTGACTGATCTGAATTTAAGATAAGCACTGATGATCAAAATGTATGGATATTGCACTCTTGATTTTTCCTTTGCCATCAATCTCTATAAAGGTTAATTAAAATTCACAGGACATGAAATCTGAACTGGTTAGAAATTAAAAAATCCAGTTACTGTTTTCGTATCTATTAGATCTTCATCACACATGACATTCCATTCAGATTTTTAAAGTCAGTAGTACTACAGCTATTCTTAAATTAGAAACCCTATATTAACATTCACAGACATGCACCCCACCATCTTTGAAAAGAGATCACCAATACTGGTGACACTGTGCCAGCTGGTTGATTTTATGCTAGCAAGTGAATGGCATGTTGATATTTTATCTCTTAGTCAGCAAGACAGAGAACATAAAAATGTTAATATAAATAATAATGGTTTATTGGACTAACAAAAATGATAGCAAAAAGGTAATGCATACAATGCTGTTTTAAAAGCATGAGGAAAGACTGGATGAAGTCATCTCCCTTTTTCAACAAGAAGTTAGAGGGTGTGCTAATATTTGTGTTTACAACTGACAACAGATACAGATAGAGTTATGCTGTTGCTTTGTTCTTATTTTGTCAGTATTAATATACACCATATATCATAGAATGCTCTGGGTTGGAAAGAACCCTTAAAGGTCCAATCTCCTCATGGTGAGCAGAGACACCTTTAACTAGATCAGGCTGATCAGACCTCTATGCAATCTGACGTTGAATGTTTCCAGGGATGAGGCATCTATTTCCTCTCTGGACAACCTGTTACAGTGTTTTGCCACTCTCACTGTAAAAAAAATCTTCCTTGTATCTAGTCTAAATGTATCCTCTTTTAGTTTAAAACCATTACCCTTGTCCTATCACTGTAAATCCTACTAAACATTCTGTCCCTGTGTTCTTAAAAGCTCCCTTTAGGTATTGAAAGGCTGCAATCAGGTCTCCTCAAAGTCTTCACTTCCCCAGGCTGAACAACCCCAACTCTCAGTCTTTCTTCATAGGAGAGGTGTTCCACCCCTCCCATCATGTTTGTGGCTCTCCTTTGGACCCACTCTTAACAAGTCCGCGTCTTGTGCTATGGATTCCTGAGCTTAATGCAGTACTCAGGAGGGATCTCATGAGAGCAGAGGGAATCACCTTTCCCAACCTTCTGGCCACACTTCTTTTGATGTAGCCCAGGATACGGCTTCCTTTCTGCACTGTTGAGTACTCATTGCTGATTCATATCCAGTTTTTCATCCACCAGTAGCCCCAAGTCTTTTTCCACAGGGCTGCTCTCAATTCCTTCCTTCCCCCAACTGTTGCAGTAACAGGTGCGGGACCTTGCACATGTTCTTGCTGAAACTCTTGAGGCTCAATTCTTGAGTTTGTCCAGGTCCCTCTGGTTTGCATCCAGTCATCAAATGCACTACTCAGCTTGATGTAATTTTTGAACTTGTTGAGCGTTCATTCTATTCCACTATGACATTGGTGAAGATATCAAACAGCATTGATCCCAAAACTTCACCGAATTTACTGTGTATTTTCCAACTTTTCAATTTTTTTCCTGAACCTATATTTACACATAGGGAGTTATGTAGTAGTTCAGAAGCTGTTTTATTATTTCTTATCATTGGAAGAGTATTTACAAGTAATGGTCAAGGCCTGATTCCATTAAAATTTTGACTCAGATCACTAAATCTGATTTTTGCTTAATGATGAAGTGTACACATTCGAGTTCTGTCTAAACACAAAGCAGAAAATGAGATATTTTTTGTTATACAAAACATTCAACTTCAGAAAAGTTGCAGAACTGACACATGAGTTTCCAAATATTTCTGAAATGCATCTGCAATGCCTCACAGAATTACTTAATAGGACAATTCATAATCCCACCCTCATGTCTGGACAGTGTCTTTCCTAAACTACATCTCCCATCGTTCACCACAGTCTATCTCAGTTAATTAGTTCAGTTGAAGACAGTGGTGTGTGACTGGTAATAAAGTTTGCACATATAATGCTTAGCATAGAAATGCAAAGAGATTCCTAGGACAGCCAACACCAACTGTGATGAAACACCACATTAGGATCAGAACATTAACTTTTTTTTTTTTTTTTCCCAGCAAATTTTGGAAGTTTGGAGTGTGTTTTGGGTTTTGTTTTTTTGGGTTGGGTTTTTTTTTTTGTGAAAATAAAAATACTTTTTTAAATAAAATCTTCCCTTTCCAATGAGAATATTTTTATGAGCAGCTCTACAGGCTATGCACTTCACAGACTAGCTGTAAGAAGTAGCATTAAATTAAGTTTCCTCAAAGGCAGCAAGTAGACAAATAACCAGGGCACAATCATAGAATCATAGAATGGTAAGGTTGGAAGGGACCTCAAGGATCATCTAGTTCCAACCCCCTGCCATAGGCAGGGACACCTCCCACTAGTACAGCTTACTCAAGGCCTCATCCAACCTGGCCTTGAACACCTCCAGGGAGGGAGCAGCCACAACCTCCCTGGGCAACCTGTGCCAGTGCCTCTCCACCCTCACTGGAAAGAACTTCCTCCTAACATCCATCTAAGCTGTTTTGAATGAGGATACAAAACAAGCACATTCTCCTTTGGTTTTCATAGAGGCACTAATGACTTAGACTTAATAAGTTATTGTTGCAATACATGTTTGTCTGCTGTGAAAGGTCAAAAGTCTGAGACAGGCATGAAAATATTTAAACATCTGTTTTCAAGGAGTACAGATGAATTAAAATGTTTATACTTACTGACTAAAGCACTCCTTGAGTGAAACGTACTGTAAGTCACATATTCCCTGTGTGATTTTCACATGACAGCTGTGTTTTCTTTCCTGGGAAAAATGGTTTGGCAATGTGCAGCCTAGTAATTTAAAAATTAGAATATTCATGCATAGGTACTAAAACTATTAATTATTAGAATGATCCATACAATCTTCCAATTAAATAAACTATTATAAAAGTGTTTTCAGCTGCTGTTCTCTTGCTATTTTTTAATAAAAAATGTTGAAAAGACTTTTTGTTTACTTTTTTTTCAGATTATAAGCATTCAACACTGCATGTAACTCTTCATTCAGCACTCTGTATAACTCATCAGTCTATAAGCTTACATGATCTACCTGACTGCAGTTCTGAATTCACATCTCAATTGAGCAGTCCTCCAGTGCCATCATTCCAGTGCTCCTTTCTCTATATAAACTTACTTGAGCCAGCAGTGTGCCAAGGTGGCCAAGAAGGCCAATGGCATCCTGGCCTGCATCAGGAATAGCGTGGCCAGCAGAAGCAGGGAGGTCATTCTCCCCCTGTACTCTGCACTGGTTAGGCCACACCTTGAGTACTGTGTCCAGNAGAGCTTTTATATAGCAATAACCAGGGAAATTTTTCAAGGGTTTTTCATGTCTTAAGGACATGTTAGCATTAAAGTGTTCAGGATAAGAGAAAGAAATTCTATCTGAGAAGCAATTGGACACATATTGATCCTGTACCTACAGGACAAGTTTCAAAATGTAGCTGACAACACATATTTGGAAAAAAATATATTGTGCAGCCATTGTTCAGGTGAGGTTCTCCAAGGATCAGTCTTCTCATTACACATGACTTTCCTGCTAATGACTCAAAATGTAAGCTCTTACTGATAGAGAATGCAAATAACACAAAGATTAGTACTATAGTTCATAACAATCAACAGTTACATTGACTACTTCAAATGCAATAAAGAATAATGTTTCTCAAGTATCACCATATTTGAAGTCAAAAACCTATGACAGGACTGGAACAGGTTCCCCAGGGAGGTTGTGAATGCTCCCTCCCTGGAAGTGTTCAAGGCCAGGTTGGATGAGGCCTTGAGTGACCTGTACTAGTGGGAGATGTCCTTGCCTATGGCAGGGGGTTGGAACTAGATGATCCTTGAGGTCCCTTCCAACCTTACCATTTTATGATTCTATGACACTTTGCCCTTGGAAGAAACATGCCCAATAAAGACTTGAGAGTCATGGTAGATAAGTAACAAAGCAACAAAGACCTGGTAGCCAGAGAAATGAAAACTGTCTTTGGCTTTACAGTTGGCAGGGTGCTGTTGGATTCAAGCCAAAGGCTGGTCAGCTGAAGGAGGTTCAGAGAAAATCTCTGCAAATGATTAGAGCAGTGGGTCATGGGCTTCTTTTCTCTGTGACCCTTTTCCCAGAACTATCAGAGCTCTATGATTCTATGATCCCTGGTTCTAAGTTTGCAATTCCAGCAGGGACAACAAAGCATCCTTCAGAAACCACCACATTACACAGCTGAAAAAAATGTCTGGTTCTAGTAGGCACAATAAATTACATCAAACTAGGTAATTCAAAGGCATATGATAGTACTGCATGTTCAAAGACTATAATTCTTTGCACAGGAAAAACATGTATGACAAAGTTATTTTGCTATGTCTGCTTTTTCTTCTGAGAAATTGAATTTTCACAGAATCACAGAAACACACAGATTGGAAAAGACCCTCAGGATCACCAAGTCCAACCTGTAACCCTACTCTACAAGATTCACCTCAGATCATATCCCTAAGCACCACATCCAAACAACCCTTAAACATATCCAGCATTGGTGACTCAACCACCTCCCTGGGAAGCCCATTCCAGTGCCTGACCACTCTCTCTGTGAAAAACTTTTTCCTAATGTCCAATCTAAATCTACCCAGTTTCAGCTTGAGGCCATCCCCCCTTGTTCTGTCTCAAATTAGCTGTGAGAAGAGATCAGCACCAACCTCTCCACAATGTCCTTTCAGGTAGTTGTAGCCAGCAATGAGGTCTCCCCTCAACCTCCTCTTTTTCGAACTAAATAGCCCCAGCTCACTCAGTTGCTCCTCATAAGATTTGTTCTCTAGGCCCTTCACCAGCTTCGTTGCCCACCTCTGGACCCACTCCAGCACCTCCACATCTCTCCTGTATTGCAGTGCCCAAAACTGAACACCTTGTCAGAGGTGTGGCCTCACCAAAGCCGACTACAAGGGGACAATCACCTCCCTACTCCTCCTGGACGCAGCATTTTTAAATACAAGCCAGAATGCCATTGGCCTTATTGGCCTCCTGGGCACACTGCTGGCTCATATTCAGCTGCCTGTCTGTTACAACCCCCAGATCCCTTTCTGCCAGGCAGCTCTCCAGCCACACTTCCCCAGGCTTGTTGCATTGAATTATGTACTGCAATGATTTACCAACAACTACAGTATCATTTAGACTTGGTCTTTTAAATCAAGTTGCTTTCAAATAAAAAAATGCTGCATTTCAAATTGGACTTCATTCAGAGAAAGCCAGATGTAGGAATTGACCATTCAGAATAATTCTTCAGCCTCTTCAGTTCATTTGTGGCCTACTGTGAGTTGCAGTAATATGGAAATGTACAGACCAAGCATATACTCCATCTTAATCTGCATTGTAAACATTCATCCCGCAACCTTTGTCACCTTTACCTCTCTTTGTAGTCAAGAACTTTGAGAGCATGATTTGCCCGATCACACACAGATTTCCAATTCAGGAGTTGATTCTTTATTTAAAAAACACTTTCTTCTTTTTTTTTTTTTTAATCCATTAACTATATAATTAGCTTAGATGAAAGTATTTGTATTGTAAATGTCTATATCATTGTTTAGAAAAGTACATTTATTTTAAAAGTTTGTCCCATTATGAAAATTGCTTTTATGCCTTCTTCTTCAGAATAAGTAGAAATGGGTTTGAAACAAATCAATTATTCTGGTCAAGTACTGACTTTACAGAAGAATCTGAAGTATGATTCTTTTGTAAATTTTCCCTAAATTTACAATCAGCTGAGTTAAAAGTTCCGTGTTCCATGTTCACGTTTGACTCTAAAGTTGGGTAACAATTTCCGTAGCTTTAAAGCAGACCAGAAAAATAGGATTGATCAGGGCATTTGCATGCCAGGTGTCACACATTCTAGACTTGTGTCAAATCTCACAGACTCTGTGCAAGACTTGTACCTGCTGCAGCCTGCTTCTAATGCCCCTTAACCATCTCTCAACCACAGCAGACACCAGCTGGCAGGGTAGCTCAGTGTTTCTGCAGTCAAGCAATCAGAGCACATAGGCAGGTTGCCAGTGCAGGATCTGTTGCACTGCCCTGTAACTAGAGGAGCCTTGCACAGTGTGGCCATAAATTGAAAGAGGCTCCATCAAAATTACCTAACACTGAGATTATGAAAGCCACACACCATGATTTACTGCTTCACATTGATGTCCAGCTCAGAGGCACAGGCTCCATGGTCTTCTGAATCCAGTAAGCTGCAGCACAAAAGTGCCTTTGACACAATCACAGCATTTGCAGCTCTAATTGATGGGAATTTACAAAAGCAGACCATATGAATATTATGCAGTATGAGTATCTCAGTTATTTTTATCAGTTACAACAGGGAAGGATCTATTTAATTCCATCTATTATTATGTGAAAATCTAAGAGATGTTGAGCTACAGCACTTTTCAACTGAGATCAGGAGTCACACATTAAAACTGAGGACAGGCTGAGAAAGTTGGGGCTCTTCAGCCTGGAGAAGAGAAGGCTTCGAGGAGACCTTAGAGTAGCCTTCCAGTATCTGAAGGGGGTCTACAGGAAGGCTGGGGAGGGACTATTTACAAGGTCTTATAATGACAGGACAACGGGCAGTGGGTTTAAACTGGCAGAGGGGAGATTTAGACTGGATGTTAGGAGGAAGTTCTTTCCAGTGAGGGTGGTGAGGCACTGGCACAGGTTGCCCAGGGAGGTTGTGGCTGCTCCCTCTCTGGAGGTGTTCAAGGCCAGGTTGGACGAGGACTTGAGTAACCTGTATTAGTGGGAGATGTCCCTGCCTATGTCAGGGAGTTGGAACTAGATGATCCTTGAGGTCCCTTCCAACCTTACCATTCTATGATTCTATGATACTGAAGGAACAGCCTGATTTGTAAAATTACAGTTGTTATGCACCTTCTACTGCCATGAAAATTTCACTTACTTTTAGACACTTCTTTCACATTAACAGCTTTAAATGTATAGAACTAGCCCAGAACCTATTTTAAATTCCATTTTTAAGCACACAAATTAGTAAATCTATTTTTCAAATGTCAACATCCAGCTGCCTCTCTGGGGAAGCACACTGAGGCTTAGGTTAATTACTTACGGTTTTAACTAGCTTTCCAGTGAAACAAAGCAGAATGATGACCTTATTCACAATAATATTGATCAGAGTTAAATAAACTGTTGTATATTCTGTGCTTATATTATAGAAAGAGGTAAAATAGAAAGAGGTAAAACAAATTCAGCAGCAGATAGAAAAGAAGCAACATAAAAAAAAATAAATAAAAAATACACCAAAACAGAAGAGAGAAGTATCCCCTTCCTAAATATTTTAGACCTTCACAGCCAACGTTTGTGACAGAGGACTTAAATTTCATCTTTGTTATGTTCTCCTGCCATGATTCCAAGTCAACACAATAGCATCTTGTTCCTGGCAGTAATGAGCCAATGAAAAAAAACCTCTGCAGCAGTTAAATCAATATGTTTGGAAGTGTCCTTTTTTCAGTTCTCTTGATAATTTTGGAGGGGGGGAAAGCTTTTCTATTAGAAAGATTTATTAGCTGTCAAATGATAGATTAAATAATACCTGAGGAATGCTATAAACTACATTTCATGTTTCAGAGCCAGATTCTATCTGTATCCCTTTTGAAACATCACACTTCCAGGCTCATTGTGTAACAATGATGAAAACTTCCAATTGATTTCAGTTTCCATAATAATTCCAGTAAAAATATATTTGAGGTGGAAAATTACTTTAAGAGTCACATAAATCCTAAGAAACTCTAAGAATATCAAAAACTGACTTCTTGGTACAGTACCACAAACCTCTTCACTGAAGCATTGAAACTAGGCTTCCTCACTCTGATTTTGTGAAGCCTCAGTAAAGGTCCTAGTGAAGTAGGGCTTATTATATAGTGTTCTATATAATATTTATTATTGTGTTTAATATATATTATAGTGTTATTATTAACACTTGCTGTCAAAGGAAGTTTTTCTGTCAACGTGGAGACAGTTTTGTGTCAGATGGCATTTGATGGAAAGACTTCTGACTTTAGTTGTAATGTGATCAAAACTTTTATGATTAACCCTTCCTTTTCTTTCAGACCACCCAAAAACCTCCATTCAACCTCATGCTATTATTTTACAATGAATATAGGAGATATACAAATGCAGACAAGGGGGAAATACCACTGAATAGTTTAAGACTATGTTTTCGAGGTGAGATATTTGAGGAAAATTATATTTTAACAATTAAAGAGAAATCTTTTCCTCACAGAATTCAACAAGGTTTTCCCATCAGCTATAAGGAGGCAAGGATGAGGCACTGGAACAGGTTGCCCGGGGAGGTTGTGGCTGCTCCCTCCCTGGAGGGTTTGAAGGCCAGGTTGGACGAGGCCTTGAGTAACCTGTACTAGTGGGAGGTGTCCCTGCCTATGGCAGGGGGTTGGATATAGATGATCCTTGAGGTCTCCTTCCAACCTTACCATTCTATGATTCTATGATTCTATGATATAATTTGCATCCAACATCTTGTCCTTTGTCTCTAACATACTTTTTAGCTCTTCACCACTACAATGCCGTGATACATCCTGGGATAAGTTATCAGAAATCTTCTACTTGAATCCATAATCTTTTTCATAGCAAAGAAATCCCACATTGAATGTAGAAAGACTGTTTCATTGGAGGGTGGAATCTAGATAAAATGCATAGAGATGGATTGGAGAAGGACAAACATAACACTCATCTTCAAGAAAGAAAAAAAAGGTCGACCCTGAGAACTAAAGACCAGTCAGCCTCACCTCTGTGCCTGGCAAGATCATGGAGCAGATCCTGCTGAAAGCTCTGCTAAGGCAAATGGAAAACAAAGCAGAGGTGATTGGTGGTAACCAGCATGGCTTCACCAGGGGCAGATCTTGCCTGACAAATTTAGTGGCTTTTTATGATGAAGTCACAGCGACAGTGGACAAGGGAAAGGCAACCGATGCCATCTACCTGGACCTGAGCAAGGCATTTGACTCAGTCCCACATGACATCCTGGTCACCAAGCTGGAAAAACATGGACTTGATGGGTGGAGCACTTTACTTCACTGGCAATATTAATAAAAATGTAAGTATTCTTCTCGTAGTGGCTAAGAAGCTACTGCCACAGGCCAAGACCACTCCATGCAAACAGAGCAAAACACAACATACAACCCTAGTCTGTATAGCAAGAAGCTGCATCTAGTCATCTAACAATTCCACAAAGGAAAATCACTGCTCTGGCAGCATTTCCAAACTCATGATTTCTTGGTGATTTTTTCATACAACTCTGTGAGAAAGCATGTAACCTTCCCCAAAAATGAAGGGGTATTAGTTAAGCCTTGTGGCTTAGAAAAGAAAACAAGCCACCAGTGCAACAGCAATACCTAGAAGTAAAACACATGTGAGTCTCTGGACAGCATGGTAGAGGAAGAAAATCACAACACAGCCAAGTGAAGAGGTCCAAAGAAAAAGCTGCATTGATAAGGGGAAAGACAGTCTTAGGAGAATCAGCTAATATAGAAATGTGTCAGGACTCAAAAGGACATAAAGGAATGGGTGGATAATGTCGTGGTTAGGCCTAAACAGGCCAAATTAGGCTTGTACATGTCCTGGCTTGCCCAGGCATGTTTTTCTGCTCTCCCTCCTTCTGTTTTGGGGAGAGCAACCGCGGGAAAAGGNCTCAGTTAATATATATATTCAATAGTTATTTCCAGATCCTGTTATAACCTGTATGTAGTTTCCATAACGTTGCAAAGAGCCTGTTACTATTATTAAATGGTGGTCGGGGTGGTGCGAGTTCTGAATATTTAGTATTAATAAACTATATATTAATATTTTCAAAATATCATCTCGCAGTAATTAAATACCCCTCCACAGCAGATAATAATAAAAATAACTTTTTTTTCTTTTTCCTTATGGTGAAACAACGAGCAATGTAATATTGCTTTGATGTTTAATTTTGTGTCTCAAAATTGTAGGAGTTTTATTTGTCATCACAGGCATTAGGTTCAGAAAGGGAAGTGAGTTTCTCCAAGAGATAATGTTCCTGTCAAAATGCAATGTGCCTAATGAAAATATATGAAACATCCATCCTAGAGATGAGTCAGCACCTCATGATTTCGTTCTGCAAATTCAGTGCAAATTGGCATGGGAAGCAGGATAATCTGGAGAGCTGTCAGCACAAGGTAATCAAAAACATATAGAAAGTTTCCATTCAACAATCTTAGCTTATTTTTCATTTCTAGCCTCTGTAACTACAGAGCCAAAATAACTTCATTTTTTTTTTTAATTTCTCTTTCATGAAGTCCGTTTCTTGTTATAACTGAATAATGATTTTGTGTTACATGTGAGAAGGTACCTAAATAAATTGGCTGATGAACCAAGCTAAGAAGCCATCGTTCTGTGTTTTACAGTTCCCTTTTTTACCTTCTTTCAACTACTTAACCTCAATCTTAAAAAAAAAAAAAAAAAAAAAAAAAAAAAAAGTCTTACTGCATTTTTAAAACCTGTGAGCTGAGCCACCTGACATTTTTTTCGCTTCCCTCTCACTTATCAGCAGAAAGAAGGTTGGTGCTGCACAGTTCATGCCAAGGTATAAACATTAGAAGAGGCTATTTGATCTTAGAGGGTTTTCATCTGGACCAGCAGTGTGTCTCACATCCTTATGTAGACGCTCACCAGATGAGCTTTGCTCATTTTCTGCAAACAACACTTGTGAAAAGACTTTGGAATGGGATGACTAATTACCATATGACTTGTAGAATAAATATTTCCAAAATCAAACTGAAGTTTCATAAATAAGTGGGGGGAGGGAATAGTGTTGAATTTGCAGTTCCTTTTTGCCAGAACCTGTTGCCAGGTCCCTGTCTCTCTTGAATTGGACAGCCAAAAACTGGACACAGTATTCCAGGTGTGGCCTCACCAGGGCAGAGTAGAGGGAGAGAACAACCTCTTTGGACCTGTTGGCCACACTCTTCCTGATGCACCCCAGAATGCCATTGGCTCTCTTAGCCACAAGGGCACATTGCTGGCCCATGCAGAACGTGTTGTGCACCAGGACTCCAATGTCTTTCTCCACAGAGCTGCTTTCCAGCAAGGCAGCCCCCAACCTGTACTGGTGCCTGTTGTTATTCCTCCCTGTCTCAAGTTGGGAACTACAGTGTAAAAAACCTTCTAGGGACTAGGAGATTATTATTCAATCCCATAATTCTGCTATCTCTTCATAAACTCATGGTGAGGCCAGCTCACTCTCCTTTCCTCCCCTCCCCAGCCTTGTGATGATCAGAGGGCTGCAGCAGCTCTCCTATGAGGACAGGCTATAAGAGTTGGGGCTCTTCAGCCTGGAGAAGAGAAGGCGTCGAGGAGACCTTAGAGTAGCCTTCCAATATCTGAAGGGGGCCTACAGGAAGGCTGGGGAGGGACTATTGACAAGGTCTTGCAATGACAGGACTAGGGGTAATGGGGGTTTAAACTGGCAGAGGGGAGATTTAAACTGGATGTTAGGAGGAAGTTCTTTCCAGTGAGGGTGGTGAGGCACTGGAACAGGTTGCCCAGGGAGGTTGTGGCTGCTTCCTCTCTGGAGGTGTTCAAGGCCAGATTGGAGGAGGCCTTGAGTGAGCTGTACTAGTGGGAGGTGTCCCTGCCTATGGCAGGGGGTTGGAACTAGATGATCCTTGAGATCCCTTCCAGCCTTACCATTCTATGATTCTATGATTCTAGGCATGTTACACGTTTCAGGTTGAATGCATTTATTTCTTTATTAGCAGTGATTTCGCAACACATTTTAGGGTTTTTTTAAGCCTTGTGCAAATCCTGCCTGTAGTATGAATTTATCACATCTTAGAAAGCTGTACTAAATCCCCAGAGGGTCCACATGGAGGAGTAGGTGCAGATGGACCATTGAGATTTCAGTGCTGTTTCAGGTGGCTGTAGAGGCTCACAAGAGTGAGAAACATAGAAAGTCTGTGTCCTGGAAATGTATCAAGAGAAGCAGAAAATGAAATATTTTGATGAAGACTTTGATTTTTTTATGAAGGCTGGACCATATGGGCCCAGAAGGCTGCAAACAGAGAAAACCTAACTGAAAGTGCTAAATCTTGCCATTTTATTCCCTAGGAAAATGGATTCATTTGAATGAGATCTTACAATTTTCATTGCATTACAAACATGAATAATTGTTCAATAGAAATATCATTAACTGCTTTAAAAGAGAGTTGTCATCAATGGCACAGAATCAAGTTGGAGGCCTGTAGCCAGTGGTGCTCCCCAAGGATCAGTACTGGGTCTAGTTTTGTTCAGTATCTTTATCAATGATCTGGATAAGGGCATTGAGTGCACCCTCAGCAAGTTCACCAATGATACAAAACTGGGGGAGTAGCTGGCAGCCTGTCAGGCTGTGCTGTCATCCAACAAGATCTGGACAGGCTGGAGAGCTGAGTGAAGGCAAGCTTTATAATGTTCAATAAGGACAAGTGCAGGGTCCTACATCTGGACAGGAATAGCAGCAGGTGCCAGTACAGGTTGGGGGCTGCCCTGCTGGAAAGCAGCTCCATGGAGAAAGACATTGGAGTCCTGGTGNAACTTTAAAGAACTGTAACTTTACAGAACTGTAAAGTTCTGTGATTCTGTCAAAATGGCCTTTGAATTACCTCTGAAATTCACTGCACTTACTACTATCTCCAGGAAGATATGATGAGATTTAATAAGAATAAGAAGTCTATTAAGTTCTTAAATAAAATAAACATTATTTCTCACTAAAGTGTACTCTACTGTTTTGAGGTAGGACAACAGTCACTCCCCAGAGTCCTCAACTACACCCAGGCTTTTGCTCCATAGGAAAAACATAGAAATTGCAGTGTTTATGCCCTAGAAATGATAGTAGAAAGAAACACACAACTAGGTTTAGCAGTTTCTTGTTAAACCCTTTCCTTTACCTAAGCTGGTAAAGCAATGTGAAAAACAACATGGCTCTGACTTGTTATAATAACATAGTGTGAAATCTAACTTAAACTTTCTACCACAGTAGCATCAAAAATGTCCTAAACTCTGCTGAGAGAAAGAAGTAAATCATTTTACTGGTGCCAGCAGATGGATTATGTGATTTGTAGCCAAGACATGGCACAGAGGAAGAGACTTTGGGCCTGTCCCAGAGCAAAACATTTTGGAATGACATTACTTATTAGATTCTGCCTTATTAGACTTCATGCTATGCAATTAGCTATAATATCCCACAAGCTCACCACATCCCTGCTTCCCTGCTTTTGGTCATCATTTGTTCACTAAAAAATGCCCAATGGCTACATCTGTTCCTCTGCAGTAGCCTTTTGTCTCTTCCAGAAGATAGCAGTGATTCAGTCAAAAGAGAGAAAACATGTAAGTGGAGCACAGGAAGACAAAGATTACGTGGGAAAGAATGGATTTACCTGGACTGGATAGAATTTCCTAATCCCTGGTTACATTTGAGGAATAAATGTTTCCTCTGCCAGGAGTGAGGGCAGGAGAAAAGCGACACATGGGAAGAAACTGGAGGGCTTAGTGCAGGGTGAGGGTGCTAGCTGGATTATCAAGGGGACTGAGAAGTTAGAGAAACACCAGGCCAATTCCCTAACTGAGCCATGCCTTGAAAATAGTTTCATAATGTCCTAAAAGACTGAACTGGGAGGACAGAGAGTGAAGGTGAATATTGGCAGCACCTGGATGCAGCCCTTACACAAGAGGCTTTGATGTTGATGTTATGCCCCTAAGACGAAAGTGTCTTTGCAAGTTAAAGGCACTTCTCCAAGATGCTGAGTGACATTTTCCCCGAGGTATCCACTGCTGGCAGCTCTGTGCAGGATGTGCTTTGAGAACATGCTCCTCAACTCCCATTCCCACTCTGGAACAGCTTGGGGGGAGCCCACTGCCAGAAGGTCTTCCTGGGCTGGGGAGAATCACAGAATCACAGAATGTCAGGGGCTGGAAGGGACTTCAAATGATCATCTAGTGCAACCCCCCTGCCAGAGCAGCATCACCTATACCAGATCACACAGAAACGTGTCCAGGCAGGTTTTTAATATCTACAGAGAAGGAGAATTCACACCCACCCTGGGCAGCCTGTTACAGTGTTCTGTCACTTTCACAGGGAAAAAAATCCTCATCATGTTTGCATGAAACTTCCTATGCCTCAGCTTCCATCCATTGCCCCTTGTCCTGTCATNGTTTCATAGTTGATGCTGCTCAGAGCATTTGCAGTGCTGTGCCCTATCCCAGAGTACCCTGCAAAGCTGGAGGCTCTTGCCAGTCTGTGTCTGTAAGTAAAACATTAAAGGAAATACATTAGATGATTTCCGTCAGTGCAGCATTGGAGTATCAGCATAGAAATTTCCACTCTGCAATATGCACAGTTGTTTTATTCCACAGCTGTGGTGGCACTGACCTGGAGTGAGGTGTGTGGGATGGAGTGAGACTCACACCTACAGAGAACATGTCAAAGGGGAAACAGGAGAGCTATCCACATAAACTCTCATGCTTTCTGTCCATCCTGGATTATCTCTGTGTACTTTCTTCTAGATTAACAGGTTTTTGTTTCTTATACATAGATTGTGAGCTCCTTAGACCAGGAAGTGTATCTTCACCCTCTGATTATCACTTGCAGGTTTATTCACTGATTTCCTTTAATGCATTTCTGTCTGCACCAGGGCCTGCCCTGGGCTGTTAGTTTCTCCTCTAAATTTGATAAATCCACACTAAATCCCCAAATCAGCAATGTAAATCTGCCACTGTAAGGCAGGAGGCTGACAACACCATGGAGAGAAAGGCAGGCAGCGATCTTACCCTAACTTTTTCTCCTTCCTCTACAGGACTACAGTGCTCAGGCTGAACCATGAAAGCCTTTCTCACAGTTGTAGTGTGGTCACAGTTGTAAATCTGTGTTGTTATTCCAAGGAGCAATGTCTAAGAATCACAGAGGCTCTGGTGGGGCTGTTTTCCTTCTTCTGGCTTGGTCAGGAGTCCAGTGGTTTGATCAGGTGCCCATCCTAACCAACTTCTTCTAAGAAGGATTAAGAGTTGGTGACCAAACCATTACTCTGCTCCATGACAGATGAGCATGCCCCATCACTGCACCTTGTCTCCATAGAACCATCTTTAATGCACACAGAGCTAGCTAGCACCCAAAGTCAGGGCTCAAACACTCACTGATAGCACAACTAGGCAGGAATTGCCTGAGGAAGGTTGTCAGTTGAGGTCTGAATAATTACCCTGCTCAAGGATGCTAACATTTTTATTGTTGGGATAATGAAGAATTTAGAAAGAGCTATGAATAAATATAAGTAAGTACTAATAAGAATTACAGATTGTAAAAATAGTTGCCATGAATCACAATTAATGTTTGCATATACTTCTGATTAACTATTTTTGGCATATCAGAACCCAAATGATTTTCTTGTTCATTTCAGGTCCCATTGCAGAACTCTCTTGGAGAAGAAAAAAGAGACAACGAGAAAACTTGGTTTCATTGCTTCAAATTTCAGAACTACCCATTTCTTAAGTTTCATGTTCCTGTATCTATTTGGCTATTACTTAGGGGATTAATGTGCAGTCATGGCAGGAAAACTAGGCCATAGTTATTAAAAACAGGGGTGTGACATTTTCATTGCTTCAGCCAAGAGCAAAATGGGTGCTTCCTCTCTTACTTGAGGCAGCAGATGTCCTTAAGGAAAAAAGATAAGTTATAAAATTGATGAAGATGCTGACTACGTCTTTCTGAGAAGCAACCAAATTACTCAGACTGTTTGTGTGTTCTGAGGATAGACTTACGAAAAGCACAGGAAGAGTTCAGGGAAGAATCCAAGGTTAGATAAGTGTTGGGTTTGTATTTAAGGAAAAATAAATGCAGTCTTCCATATTTTTGCTTCTTCTTTAAATGGAGATTTGTAATTTTCTTTGGTTAAAAAAAAAAAAAAATCTGTGTTGCTACTCTAAAGCCTTTCAAGCTATCCTTAGACATATATGCAAAGCGTACTGCAACACAGGTGGTTACAGTGGGGGTGGTGAGGCACTGGAAAGGGTTGCCCAGGGAGGTTGTGGATGCTCCCTCTCTGGAGGTGTTCAAGGCCAGGTTGGACAAAATATTATAATTTTCACCATCTCTTCACTCATATCTCTTTGTTTTGGGTTGGTTTTTTTTCCTTTTTAATATTTTTTTAAGTTCGTATTTCCATGTTCTCAGAAATCAATGGCTTGGATTGTAGCATTTTTATTCCTTTTTTCATTAATAAGATAAAGAGATGCAAGAAGTGAGAGGAATAGTAAGTTTGATGTCTCAAAAATCTCTGTCTCTATATAGAGAGAACACAAGGCCAGACACTCAGATGAATTGGGGAGGCTGTCTAGGATAGAGATTGTCATTGCTGAACACATCCTATTTCCAATAAGAAGATAGTTTCAAAATTCAAACTCACTGTTAGCCCTTATGACTTGTCTAATTTATCACTGCCTACTAATTCCATCGTTGGGATAAACCAAACTGGCAGTAAACCACTTTGGCATGAACTTACATACATGATGACCACATTCTGAGACTTTGAAACTACAGTTTCAAGATCCAAAAAACGAAGATAAGTAGACCCAGCAGGTTTAACCTCTTGAACCCAAGGGAAGATTAATATTGATGGTGGCCCAAGCATATCTTACTCCTTTTCTGTGAGGAACTGCAATGAAACTAATGGCCACAGCAGCTGTCTGCAGTTACCACAAGCAAAAAGCAGAACATTATGTTACTTCTTTCCTGCATGTGGCTTTAGGTCCTAATGACAGTTTTGTTTTGAAACTAGTCATGCTTGTTGCCAAAATAATTCTGGGGTGCCAGAATTCCAAGACACAGAGCTCCCAAAAGTCTCATGAGTTTCAAATGGCTACTACAGGGCCCATGTATTTCCAAGAATATCCTTACCAACCTTGACAAGCCAGGGAAACAATTTGCATGCCTGAAGTACTTGAAACAAGATAAACATTGTTTGAAAGCCAGTGGACAAATAAACTACAGAACCAAGCAGATCTTTCACCCACACGCAGCAGTGGCAGGCAGAGAAGCTCAGCACTCAGTCTACCCCATGAGGATGGAGGTACAGGAGAAGAGGGAAGCTCCAAGAAACTGATGAAAAATTGGAAAGATTGAAACTTCTAAACTGTTTATTGTCTTTTTAAAATAAATAAATAAATGCTTGGGATAAAAATAAAGGAGATGGTCTGAATAGAAGTATTTTCACAGGCCTACATAAAAAAGACAATTCCTTGAAGATGGAATATTAAAAGGCTCTTATCATGACAGCCCCTGTAAGATTATTGAAGAGGGGTATTCAATACTAAAAAGTGGGCAGCTACAAGAACATGCATAAAAGACACAAGACAACGTCAGTATAAAACACCTAGTCCTTCTAGGCTGGTTGGAGGTGTTGTGCACATAGTGAAAAATGGTCAGTGTGATGAAAGAACTATAAACAACAAATATAGCACTGCTGACTCTTGTCACAAGACCATTTGCTGAATTTCTCTGCAACAGATGCACAAATGATTGACTTCAAGAAGCAGGACACACAGAAAACAATATGTTTTAAAGGTAATATTGCAATAAAAATACTTGAGAGCCAAACTTTAACAGGAAAAAAAACTGATTTCCATCACTACACCATAAGAACTCACTGACAAATTAAGAGATTGTCACTGGTTAGTCAAAACTTCTTGGAGCTAAATCCTGGGATGCATCAAGAGCAGCGTGGCTAGCAGGGCAAGGGAGGGGATTCTNATGTCCCTGCCTATGGCAGGGGGTTGGAACTAGATGATCCTTGAGGTCCCTTCCAACCTAAACCATTCTATGATTCTGTGATTCTATGATTTATGCATGGGCCCCCAGAAGAAAGTGAAACACTAGGAAGAAATATTGAACACCTGAGAATCTGGCAGACAGAAACCAAAAGTGATTCACAACTTCTTCCTGCACCAGTGAGTAAGACCAAGCTGTTCGTGGCCAGTAACAATCCTCTTAATGATGCTCCTCACTATAGGACAATTGCTGAAGCAGTGAAGACATGGGTGAAGACAGTGTGAAGTACAGTCTGTGTCTGGGCAGCGTAAAGGTTTGCTTTATTAAATTTGTTATAATGTTTGAGTTTAATCTAATCATGTGGTCAGTTCTTTCAAAAGCAAGGTCATGTTTCTCTCCATATACCTTTCTCCGTGTTTCCAGTGGCACACTGGTGCTAAACAAAAACATGTGAAGCAGTAACTACATGCAGTCTACAGCTAGTGAACAGCAAGAAGTTTTTGTTACCTTATTTTAGCATATAATTTAATTTCTTCTGGTTTGGGATTAGTGTTAGTTAGAAGGACTGTTTGTCTTCATTCCCTAAAACTGGTGGTGGGCTTGCACCACCGCTGTTGTCAACCTGTAGGAACCTACATTCACCACTGCACCCAGAGATGGAGAATGGGCCTGTAGCAGAGATACCATGTGTATATGCATGTATGTCAGTGTGAAGCATCCCCTAGCAATATTAGAAATCAGATTTGCTACTAAAAGGCTTTTATGGTAATGCTGGACTAAGGAATGGGACCTGCTGGAGAGTGCCTCCACAGAGAAGGACCTTGGAGTCCTGGTTGATATTGAATGGGGCAGCAATGTGCCCTGGTGGCCAAGAACGTGAAGAGCACACTGGGGTGCAACAAGAAGAATGTGTCCAGCAGGTCGAGGGAGGTTCTCCTCTCTGTCTACTCAGCACTAGTTAGACCACACCTGGAATATAATGTACAGTTCTGGGGCTCTTCAGTTCAAGGGGAACAAGGAACTACTGGAAAGATTAAGAAACTGCAGCACCTGTCTATGAGGAAAGACTAAGATACCTGGGGCTATTTAGTGTGGAGAAGAGAGGGATGAGAGGGGATTTTATCAATATCTGAAGAGTGGATGTCATGAGGATGGAGCCAGTCTCTTTTCAATGATACTCATTGATAAGACAAGGGGCAATGAACATAAATTCAATTGCAGGAAATTCCACCTCGACATGATTTTTTTTTTTTTTTTTTTTTTACAGTGAGGGTGACAGAACAATGGAACAGGCTGCCCAGAGAGGTTGTGGAGTCTCCTTCTCTAGAGATCTTCATAACCTGCCTGGATATGTCATTCTGTGACCTACTTTAAGTGGTCCTGCTTTGCAGGGGTTTTGGACTTGATGGTCTCTGGAGGTCCCTTCCAATCCCTATCATTCTGTCATTCTATCATAAAGAAGCAATAAGGATAATAGTCAGTTCTGGTAGGAGTGTGATGAGGGTGGTGTAGAGAAGGAGGAAACTAGAGACAATGCTGAGATGCTCACTGCATTTTAAGGAATACACTGAACTGAAGGGAAATACTAATACAGCTCCTGCACAATACATCATTAAGAGATATTAATAAACATCTATCAAGGGAATTACTATATACAGCGGTCTTCATACCATAGTGACTTAACCATGGCTAATTTTTGTTGTGGGTTTTTTGGGGGGTTTTTGTTTGTTTTGTTTTTTTTGTCTTAAAATTTAATAGGACATAAGCTCTAGCCACTTGCAGAACACAAGAGCATCACATGGAAAACTGGAAAAGGTAGTAGTAATACATAATGTAGTACCTCCAAAACCTTTGCATTATGTCTTACTTGATAGGTAACCCATCATCTGGACAAATTGGAGAATGAGATAAATACTTTTTTTCATCATAGCAATCACAACATAACCATGCAAATTTCAGTCAACAAAATTCTTAAGGATTTGGATTTTGCACATGAAAAGTTCACCAGGACACGATGAAAAGATAAATGTGATATGCAGGAACAACTCCAGGCACACAGTATAAGTGCTTTGGAATAGCAGCTGTCTTTCAGATATATTAGTGAGGGTTCACACCAGGCAAGATTAAGGTGGTTCCTTCTCCCTCAGCACCACCTGCACTGTCTGTTCACATGCAGTTCTGAGTGCTTGGCTCCCTCCAGTACCTAATCACCTACCGCATGCGAGGTCAGCCTTGTTTGTACAGTTCCTAGCACAATGACTCATAGTTGCCAGAGGGCTCCAAATCATTCATCACAGAGAAATCAGGACTCAGCACCTTCTTACAGCATAACTGCCAGCAGTGTTTGTGTTCTCAGACTATAATACTATGACTATCTTTCCCCTGTGCTTTGCAAGACTCATCATAAGCTTCTAAATCTTTCCTTTCCAGTTTCAATAAGGACCGTGACTATTAGAAATGTCTACAGTATCCCTGTTTACCCTTCATTCTTGGAATGCTTTTGCAATGGTGTAGTTGCTACAAGCATTGAGGGCTTTGAACTGATTTTTTTTTTTTTTAATACAAATTACTTATTGCTTTTTTATACAAATTACTAATTACTTTTCTCTCTTTATGCAGGAGATTTACAAATTTCTTTTTTAAAACTGTCATTGGTCAATAGATGGCTAAATATGAGGGAGTAATGTGCCCAGGTAGCTGAGGAAGGCAATAGAATTCTGGCTTCTATCTGAAATAGTATGTCCAGGGGGACTAAAGAAGCGATTGTCTCCCTGTGCTTGGCACTGATGAGGCCACATCTCAAATACTGGGTTCACTTTTGGGCCCCTCACTACAGGAAAGACATCGAGGTACATCTAAAGAAGGGCAATGAAGCTGGCGAGTGGTATAGAGAACAAGTGGCATGAGGATTGGCTGAGGGAACTGGGGTGGTTTAGCTTGGAGAAGAGAAGGCTGTTTACAGCTACCTGAAAAGAGATTACAGGGAGATGGGATGTGATCTCTTCTCCCAGTTAGCAACCAATAAGACGAGAGGAAATGGCCTCAAGTTGCACCACGAGATGTTCACCAAAAGGGTTGCCAAGTATTATAACAGACTGACCAGGGAAGTGGTCACGTCACCCTTCCTGGAGTTATTTAAATGACATGTAGATGTGGCACTTAGGCACATGGTTTTGTGATGGACTTGGTAACATTAGGTTAGCAGTTGGACTCAATGATCTTAAAGATCTCTTCCAATCTAAATAATCCTACAATTACATGATCTATATGACATACCTGCATCAGCCATCGTATCTCCCACTCCCATGCATTTCATTAACCACCTTTAAATCCTGGCTTTTCTTAGATGGTGCCTATCTTGCATTTCCTTTTGCTTAAGTGTATATTGCCTATATTCATTGCTATCTGTCAAATGCAGTTGTCTCATTCATTATGTTCTTTTATGCCTGTCACCAAGAGCACAGCAAGAGAAAATCAAAGTCAAAGCAGTCAAAAGAATGCTTTAAAAATTGTTCACTACTAATGCTCATACCATATTGACCTCACAACACATACCAGCAAGTTCCCACAAAAACCATGACTAATTTAATTGGCAGAAAAGTAGCCATATTTTTAAGGTAAATGAGAGGGATACATAAATGCATGCATCCATCACCTTGTTTTGGCAAAGAGCTGCATCTCAGGAGGGCTGGGGCTTTTTACAATCACGTTTTTTTCATTGCAAAGCATTTCCCAAGGACCATATCTCATAAATATCTTCTAACAACTTTATGGTTTCTATGCTTCAGCAAACTCCACATATTGCTGATGATTGAGTGCATTCTGGATGCTTTTCATCTGGTGTCACTAATGGGTGTTTCCCCTTGGGAGTTTTCCAAGAGAACTTTTTTTTTTTTTTTTTTTTTTTTTTTTTTAAGTGGAGGTTGATGGTTTATCACAACCTGATGGAAACAGTCACATTTCAACAAGGTCTGCCAGGTATGGCTCACTTTCTCCCCCCTGACAGATTGCTGTACTCTTACACAGGCAGCATGCTGTTCCAGGGCAAGCAGCAACCAGATGTACCACTGCACATCAATAATTCTCTCTACAGGATTTTGAAAATGGTAAACCACAATTCAGGATTTCTGGAATTCAATCAAAAAGCCATTTCTGAAATTTGAAAAGCCTGCATGCAAAGAAGGTAACACTTCATCATGCCTAGGACAATTTCCACATTCTCAATGAAAATAAAGTTGTAATCCTGGCTATTAGATTCAAAAGTAGGAGGTGTATTTCTAAATCTGTTTCTTCATCCCAGCCAGCACTAAAGTGGTAAAGATAGACAGATACACTAGTAAAGACAGCCCAAAGTATGGGCTTTTAAATATTCTTTATTTCCCAGTTCTGCCTTATTCTACTTCTCAGAGATATCCTGTCTCACCCACAAGTAAACCCATATCCTTTTTGCTCTGAACTTTTACTTCACAGTATCACAGTATCAGCAAGGTTGGAAGAGACCTCAAAGATCTTCTCTCCAGATCTTTATTCATTGTAACTGGTTTTGATGATGCTTCATGCTGTGGTTTTCAAAGCCGTTTAAACAGAGATCCAGCATCTCTACTGTAGTTTCCAATAGCCTAACTGTGATGAGTTCTTCCTGTCTATCATTTGTGGAAATTAGAAACTGCTCACTTGGGGAATCCAGTAGGAGGCAGTGAGATACTTACACTGCTAAAGGTGCAGACGATGTCGGGGAGCCAGCTCAGCTACTCCACATCAGCTGTCTACTCTGAGGTATTTTTAGCCTGTTCCATGGCTCTGCTGGTGAACTCCAGCTAGTTCTCGCCTATGCGAAGTCTGAATATGGCTCTGGAGCTGGTTCACTCCAGGAACCCCTCCAGAAGGTAACAGACAACATTACATCAGATTTTGTTCCTGTCCTTCAATATCCTCAGTTTTTGCACTCTGAAATGTACCCCACACATTTTCTAGCTCTCCATCCCAGAACTTTCAATACGTAATCTCCATCTCAAGTCACAATTTGGTGGGCAGTAACAGAGGCCCTGTACTGCTTTAGGTACCATGAACTGAAGTACGACTAATACTCACTCATTAACTCTTAGGACCTGTGTAAACCCAGGAAAAAGATTTTTGTATATAATATGACTGCTGTATCTTGGCCAAGTTTATGTAGAAAACCTACAGCAGACAGATCATAGACTCTAACTATCAAATTATTCTTCCTTACTAAAATATAGAGCTCAATCTTCCCACTTCTTTTTTTACTGGTCACAGTAACTGGGTATCAGTTGACACTAATTCACATTAGCTTTCCAGAAATATGGTCATGATGCAGTGAGATTGCAGATGTCAGAGACAAACTGGCTTCCCTATACTTTTTAAATCTCTTTCTGATATTCCTTTGCTCAGCTATGGGGCACTTGTTCACAGCCCATTCCCTTGTTTTGCACATGTCTGCATTCACACCCACAAAAGAATCAAGCTATTGAACTGTTATGACAACAGCTCCAGCAGTCTGGTCACTCCTCCTAAGAGATCATATGCAAACCTCATCTCCAGCATGTTAGAGCATGCCAGACATGAGATGTCTTATTAAATCTCACTCCCAGCATCTAGCAGCAATTGGCACACTCTGCTGCAGTTTAAGCCTCAGATGTAAGATGTCATTGTGCAGCAATTTCAGACACGTCTCTCGGGTCTCCTCCAGCATCTCTGCTCCTTGTCAAACCTTTCCTCACTGAGTTCCATTCTTCACTTGGCAAACACACTGCAGCACTGCTTCCATTCGGCTTTCCAATTAATTCTCAGTTCTGTAGTACTTAATTAATTGGTCTGACTTCCTAAGTACATGTTTACAAAGTGTTTTTTAAAAATACAGAATATCCATCTCTGGATATCTCTCTGAGGTAACTCTTCTGACAGGACAAGGGGCAAGGGGTGGAAGTTGAGACATAGGAGGTTCCATGTGAACCTGAGGAGGAATTTTTTCACTGTGAGGGTGACAGAGCACTGGAACCAGCTGCCCAAGGAGGTTGTGGAGTCTCCCGCTCTGGAGATATTCAAGAGCTGTCTGGATGTGTTCCAGTGTGATCTGCTCTAGGTGATCCTGCTCTGGCAGGTGGGCTGGACCAGATGAACTTTCGAGATCCCTTCCAGCCCCTCATATTCCACGAGTCTATGATTCTCAGTCTGATGGATAAAAGGGGTTTTCTTCTACCTCACCAGTCACTGTAAATGTCTGCTCATTGATACATACTCCCACTGGATTGCCTTCTTGCAGGCTTTCTTCATCTCGAGCTCATTGAATTTTTCCATATGTAGCTATGTTTCTCCTTGTAGCCATGGTTTAGAAATCTCTTGCCTTTTTCAATGAAGATGACAAGCTTTTGCCATATTGATGACTATACATTTTATCTTGAGTAACATTTGTTTCTTTCCAGTTTTCTTCCTTGTACCAACTGGCTATGGTTGTACTTGAGCTGGTAGTAAGGTATTAACACCTGCTGCATTGCTCTCACTAATCAGAGACAATGTTTTAAATAGTAGCTTTGCATCTGATGGTCCATAATATTAGCACCCACTGATGTTTTTTAAGTAATCAGATTTGTAAATTTATAAGAGCATTTTTTCAATATAATGAGAAAATAATTAGTATGTGTGGTATCTGCATGCTTGTCAAGCTCTACAAGCACTTTGGTCACAAACTAACCTAAAAAATTCTTTGTTTTATTAAAACTGATGGTTTCCTTTAACCTTTATCACTTGTGAGTTGAAGTGCAATAGAAGCTCCACTCAGTTTCTTCAGTGTATATGTAAAAGTAGCACCAGCCCTTTAAGGTCACTAGAAACTCTGTTGTGCCAGGCAATAAACCATTGGTCTACATAAACATTTTACTAAAACATGAGTGACTGTGGACAGCATGATAGAATCTTGAATTCATGCTGCTCCTGAGATCTACAATAACAAAGGAAACATTCTCAGGAGTGCTTAATCCACCAAGATCCATCAGCCACAAGTCTCCTGTAGTCTCTGATAGTAAGAGCACTCCCATAGCTCCCATGTGGAGACAGGAAAAAAGGGTCTGAGTTGCTAGGTATGTACAACATATTTGTCCTTCTAGCTAGGAATTTGAACTGAGGCCTGCACTTCACATCAGTTGTCATAGCAGTAGTTCATATGGGAGTTGGTGTCATAATTTACTGCCATTTTCAATTATCATAGAATCATAGAATGGTAAGGTTGGAAGGGACCTCAAAGAGCATCTAGTTCCAACTCCCTGCCATAGGCAGGGACACCTCCCACTAGTACAGCTCACTCAANGACCCGCTCCAACACTTCCATGTCCTTCCTGTGCTGGGGGCTCCAGAACTGTGCACAGTACTCCAGATGGGGTCTGACAAGAGCAGAGTAAAAGGGGAGAATCACCTCCCATAGAATTATATTCTATGTTTTGCATATAAGCCAAAAGCACCAGTCTTTCTACAATAGAAAAAGGGTTCCTTTTTTGGAAGAGTTGACAGGTGTCATGCCATTGCCTGAAGAGTTTCCTTCAAGAATTTTCTGTATAAGGCCTGAGCAGGTTCAGTCTTTCAGGAAAAAGACATCATGGGTGACAACTGGGAGAACATTGTTCAAGGTGCACTTGCTAAGCCAAAACTCTTGGCACAAGACTAATGTAAATGTTCTGATGATAGCTAATGTTCCTTGAACAGAAGCAAAAAGTCTGAGAGTTCTTTGGGATATATAAATCTTGGGGGGTTTAAGTAGGTGTCGTTAGCTGTCTTACATATATATCACTGAAATGTGTCCAAAACCAAAGCAAGACTTAGCAGTTAAACATCTACCATATGCAGGATATATTTTGCATAGAAAAACAAGGAAGGAAAAAATCCTGGTATGCTGCATCTTTGAGACAGGAGAGAAGTTGTCTTGCTCTCTTTATCTTCAGACTGAAGCTGGATACAAACCAGAATAACTTGGAAAAAGGCTAACAGATCCATGAGGTCTATTTAAATAATCAGTAGAGACAGAGATGTAGAGAACTAGAATTAATCAAGCTAAAGCATTTAAAAATGATTTCTCCCTTCCTAACCTTAGTTTTCCTTTTAATCCCCTGATCCTCATGTGTTACCTTGGCTTCTATGCCTTGCTAGCACAGTGAAACAAATTAATATGGTAATGATGAGATGGAAATATTCCCACAACTGAACCCTGCCAATCAAACCTCTGACCTCAGCAGGATGTAGCTGTAGAGCAGAATGCTGCTGGACTGCTCAGAAGCACTCTGATTTTTGAATTATTATCCACATGGATCAATTATAAGTCAATTTACTCCAGGAATAATGAATATGGCCCTGTAATGAATGGTATTAAAATTAATAACGACATAAATTTTGATATCCAGGCAGAGATTGTTAATAACTATGAAAACTGTTTATTAACATTAAATCTCACCACAAAACTTATATACAAGGTTCAAAAACGCACGGTTTGGAAATGTATACATACAGGGAACAGGCAAACTGGAACACTTTAAAGGCAACCAGCATAAGCAAACATTTATACTGGTAGAGAAGGTTTGCTGTGGTTACTTACACCGCTTGCAGTTGATTACCCTGCTTAGCCACTGGATGGGCGCAGGAAGCTCTTTCTGCTTANACATGTACAAGCCCACCTTGGCCTTTTTCAGGCCTACCACGACAGGCCCTAGAGGACAGTTTAACATGGTGTATAAATGTCATAAAAAATCATCTTTTGTATTTGAAAAACAAGTGTGCTTTTCATAAAAGCAGGAGTCACCGCATTGCATTGAGCTTCTCTTCACCACTGTCCGAAAAATTTCACTGGTTTCATCAGATCTTTTCTAATGAAGGGGAGTCCTATAATGTTTATTCCAAAACAATAGAATTCCAAGAATTAAATCTTAAAAGCCTAGAAGAAGTTGTCGTTGCCATAAAGATAAAAAAACAATTATCACATGCCTCCCCATGGAGCTGAGAAGTTGATACCTGCTTAAGCAGCATTGAACGATGAACTTGTCTCCAAATTTGCTTTCTCTCCTTAATTCTTTATTTTGCTTAGTGAGACAGCAACTACTTTTCCAGTGTTAGACACAATTTCTCTAATGCACCACAAAAAAAAACAATACATCATTGTAAAACCTACCTTTATATTGAGCCAAGCAAAGTTATATCAAAGGGAAAAATACCTTCCTGCTCTTCCAACGTGGCATGAAATGCCGAGAGAAGCTGGAGCCGCTATGTTGCAGATGAGCTCTGCTCAAAGGAACATTAGCATCTAGCCTTGGTAACAAGCTTCTCATCATTTAAAACTGCCACTAAGAGAAGTTTTATAGAAAAGGTTTAATGCAAAGCTCTAAATATATTAGAGGTCCAGATCACCACTTTTGTAAAAGTGCCAGCAGAGGCTGCAGAAGGAAATTATTTGAATAGACTAGACACTCATCCATACTTACCAATTCAGTAAATTCAGTTTGAGGGGTCCCAGGTCCCCCTTAAACAAAACCATAGGGACAGAGGCACATCCCAGGGGGATGGACCTGCTCGTCCCAGGGTGTTATAATAGTGTTATTGTATTCCCTTTTCGGCATCACAGCTTAAAACGCAGTGCTTGGCTGCACTTCTCCCCCTTCTCCTCCCTGCCTTCCCTGCTTCCGCTCGGTCTCTCTCGGAGCAGCGTGTTCTTATCTGAGGGTCCATGGGAGCTGGCAGGCAGAGAACTNTTCAAGGCCAGGTTGGATGAGGCCTTGAGTGAGCTGTGCTAGTGGGAAGCGTCCCTGCCTATGGCAGGGGATTGGAACTAGAAGATGATCCTTGAGGTCCCTTCCAACCTTACCATTCTATGATTCTATGATTCTATGAATGATTGGCTGAGCTCCTGAAAAGACTTTTCGCCTGATATCAATTATAAGAACAACAAGTACTGTTTGGCAAGCTTTTTTGTTAACTCTCTTCAGAAATTTCAGTTTAGAGAGTATTATTTATTTGCACAGGTCAAGGGCTCCTCTGTCAGATAGTTATCTTTGATTTCTGCATTTGACATAAAATTATGGCTTCGTTTGGGCTAACAACTATGCATGACCTTTGTTGATTTGAAATAATTCAATACATTACATTACAATGTCATGGAATCTTGCTTATTGTGCATTTTGATAGCCTTCTATTATCACATGGTTATCCAGAGCAGAGATTTTTTTTCCCTTGGGAAGGATTATTATTCCTGTACAGGGTTAGTACTGATCCATTTCTTAAATTTTATAATGTGGGGGCCCTGTAGGCCCCTTTCAGATACTGGAAGGCTACTCTAAGGTCTCCTCAAAGCCTTCTCTTCTCCAGGCTGAAGAGCCCCAACTCTTGTAGCCTGTTCTCATAGGAGAGCTGCTGCAGCCCTCTGATCATCTTCGTGGCGCTCCTCTGGAGGTTATCTGGAGGTTCCTGGTTATCAGATACCAACTCTGATGGTGGGAACCAAAATAGGATCAGGAGATATTGGACAAGGACAAGGCAGGAGAGAGAGCAGGAAAGTACCATTGAGTTGACATCTGGGAGTCACAGGAGCTAGAAAAGCATCTCCTCAAAGAATGGTAAAGGATGAAGGGTTCGATATGTACTTTTTGCTAACTTATCAAATGTACTTCTCAATATTGTTTCACAGTGGCACCCAGCACCACCCAGCAGATAGCCTTATCACAGTGACAACCTGGAAGAGGATAGCACTTCATCTTTTCTTCCCTCTGCATCTCAGAATGGAGTTCAGGATCAGAAAGCATTCTGCTCTGACAGGTCTTTCCTGGTTAGTCCCTGACACCTCTCCTGCAACTCTCTGTGGCTGCACAATTTGACCTTGAAATATCTGCTGGACTTAGTCGAGAGGATAACCCTGCCCCATGCACCTCAAGTCCTCTGCCATTTTTCTACAGCATTTTGAGACACCACCTACTTTCTACAATTCATATTTGAAAATAAGAAAGCATAAACAGCATTCAGATAAATCCCTGTTTCTGATTGCCAGCACTCTTTTGAGATGCTATGGGACAAAATAGGGAGCAGGAGTATGAAAAAGCAGGCTAAAATGCCTCAAGATAGATAAAAGATATCTCATTCCTAAGTATTAAAATACATTTTCTCACAACTGTTGCCTTTTATTCTTCTTACATGGCAAATGCATTCTTTTTATTTGCAGTGTATAAACACACTAACACTAAACAGCAGCAGTCAGCAGATGTCCTCTGCTGAGTGCTCTCTGTCATGAAACTCTCCAAGTTAACAGACACAATATGTTATTTCCATGGGGCTAATTATAACAGGTCAAAAGAAAACATCCTCTGAGCAACTGTAATTTCTAAAGAAATCTTCCTTAATCCCTGAAAGCGGAGATTACTCATAGCATGACAAATCTGGAAGAACTATTAAAAATTTCGCTCCCAATTGTCACCAACACTTTAAACTTGACATCCAGCTTCCAAAAATATTAATGATTTACTTAACATTTCCTTGGAAATACTTTGACAAAATAAGAACCTTTTTTCCCATCCTTTAGGGAATGGTAGATACTAAGAACTCAGTGTTATTTTTCATTAGCACTCTTTTGCTCTGATATCAAAGGAATTGTACTATTGCTACAAGGACTTTGAACTAGAAAAACACACACAGCTACAAGTGGGATTAATCAAATGCTTAAGATAAATATATCCATAAATATTATTTAGGGATTGTCCTGGGTTTGGCTAGGATAGGATCAAGTGGCTCAGCTGCCAGTGCCTGAAAGCAGGACATAGAAGAGAGTACATTTGTTTACATCCATTTCCCAAATTTGTTTAAATACAACTTAACACAGCAGTACAAAGCAGCAATATGCTAATTGCTGATACTTTAAATGAAAGTAAAAAACACCAATCCCATGTGATCATATTTCTAAAGAAACATGCCTCAATCTTCAAGAGTGGGACAGGTTGTCTCCAGGACAACTGGCCTCAAGAACTGACAGATGGAGCCAGGGACCAGTATAGTCACGCTGTAATCCAGGAGGAAGCAGTAAGGGAACTGCTGAGCCACTTGGATTCTCACAAGTCCATGGGACCAGACAGGATCCATCCTAGGGTGCTGAGAGAGCTGGCAGATGAGCTGGCCAAGACACTCTCCATCACTTATCAACAGTCCTGGCTCACTGGAGAGGTCCCCAAAGACTGGAAGCTGGCCAATGTGATGCCCATCCACAGAAAGGGCTGGAAGGAGGAACTGGGAAATTACAGACCTGTCAGCCTGACCTCGGTGCCAGGCAAGGTTATGGAACAGGTCATAAAGCACCTGCAGGATGGGCAAGGGATCAGGCCCAGCCAGCATGGGTTTAGGAAGGGTAGGTCCTGCCTGACCGACCTGATCTCCTTTTATGGTGAATGTGGATGTAGTCTACCTGGACTTCAGCAAAGCCTTTGACACCATCTGCCACAACAAGCTCCTGGCAAAGCTGGCAGCTCATGGATTGGACAGGTTCACACTGATATGGGTCGAGAACTGCCTGGAGGGCCAGGCCCAGAGTGGTGGTGAATGGTGCCACATCTAGTTGGCAGCCAGTCACTAGTGG
>WBNM01006939.1:0-120271 GCA_013399055.1 Ramphastos sulfuratus
CCTGGCACTGGGCACCTCATCCTACTCACAGTTCCCTGTTGGAGAAGATCAGCTCCGAAGGTGCAGCAGGAGGCACAAATGATTCCTGCTCTCCATTGCCTTTCACCATCCTTCCCTTGTGTGGATGCCACCTGCAGTGCTTTTCGGGGCAGCTCTTTGTGCCCTCTCTGCCCAGCACTGAGCACAAAGAAGCTTTTCTGCATAACTGCAACCATCAGCAGCAACTCAAGAGGGACAGAGGTAGGAGATGACTTTCAGCAAGTGCTTTCCATTCCTGGGAGGAAAGCAGAGCTGGAACAAGATGATCTCTGCTACAAGAGAGAGGATCCAGTTTGCAGCCCAGAGATGTGACATTGCTGGTTCAGAAGCTGACACTGCCCTGAGCTTTGCTCCCTACCAGAGCTGCCCAGGCTGAGGCACCCCTGGGAACTCCCTGCCACTGGCACCCTTTGGGGCAAGGGCAGTGATTTGCTGGCCAGGATTAAACAGCCTCCTAAAACAAAGAGCCAGGTGCTTATGTGCCAAGTGCCCAGGCTTGCTGGGAGTGGGAAGAAAATAAAAGGAAATGGAGGATATTAACTCTCTGCTTCTTACTTTTATTGTCTCCATCGATCGGAGGAGCTAAGGTCAGAAGGGAGCTCCTGTGCAAGAGCTCTCTGGCACTGCCAGCTCACTGCTGAGCCTCACAAGGCTCAACAAGGCCAAGTGCAGGGTCCTGCCAGAACAATCCCTGTCATCAGTCCAGGCTGGGGATGATCTGAGAGAGCAGCCCCGTGGGAAGGGACTTGGGACTGTTGGTGGATGAGAAGCTGGATGTGAGCAATGGGCACTGCCAGCACAGAAGGCCAAGGGCAGCCTGGGCTGCACCCAAAGCAGTGTGGCCAGAGATGGAGAGAAGAGATCCTGCCCCTCTGCTCTGCTGAGATCTCACCTGCAGGGCTGGGGCAGCTGTGGGGCCCTCAACACAAGGACTGCTGGAGAGAGGCCACCAAGATGGTCAGAGGGCTGGAGAACCTCTGCTATGGGGGCAGGCTGGGAGAGTTTGGGTTGCTCAGCCTGGAGAAGGCTCCAGGGAGACCTCAGAGCAGCCTTCCAGTACCCGAGGGGGCTCCAGGAGAGCTGGGGAGGGACTTTGGACAAGTAGGTCTTGCAATATTTTCAAGAGAAGTAGACTGGGGAGGGGGAGGGATTGCAGGTATTTGGCAGCTTTGAACAAAAACGTCTCTTTTTAAACCTTGTAAAGCACAAAAGTAAGCAGGGGCATGTCCCTAGCAGAACATTTTCCCTTGCTCCCTACGGTTTCAGTGCTCCTCTGACATATTTCTTCACTCAATTAGTCTGAGAGAGGCAAAGAGTCAAGAGAAAATGTGACAAGAACGAAAGGAGGAGGAAAAAATTCCCTACCTGATGGCAATTCATAATTCTGTAATTTGTTGTGGTTGTTGCAAAACTGCAACAGAAATCAATTTTCTTATTGACATCCTCCTCTGCCCAGCCCCTGCTGGATGCTCTGCTGCCAGCAGGGTGTCTGTCAGGGCCTCCTGCATTGATTTCTCTCCTTTTTGGTTTTTCTGGTGTGGACAAAACCCATTAATTTTTGGAAAGCAGCATGAAATGTTGCATGCAGCAGGGCACATGCAGGCAGCAACGTCCTGGGGACAGAGCTGGACTTCTGCAATGCTCCCAAGCAGAAAAATTGATGCAACTAAGACTCAAAATCACAGAAGGGTTCTGGTTTGAAAAGCCCTTTGAGATCCTCCAGCCCAACCATCCCCTAACTCTGCCAAGGCTGGGACTAAACCATGGCCCTCAGCACCACTGCTCTGTGCCTCTGAAACCCCTCCAGGGATGGGGACTCAGCCACCTCCCTGGGCAGCCTGTGCCAGTCTCTGAGAACCCTCCCAGTGAAGAAGCTTCTTCTGATGTCCAACCCAAACATACCCTGGCACAGTTTCAGCCATTTCCTCTCATCCTATCACCTGAGACTAGGCAGAAGAGCCCAACCCCCACCTCCCTCTGACATCCTTCCAGGGAGCTGCAGAGAGCAATGAGGTCTCCCTCAGCCTCCTCTGCTCCAGGCTGCACACTCCCAGCTCCCTCAGCTGCTGCTCCCCAGCTGTGGTGCCCTTCTCTGGACCCTCTCCAGCCCCTCAATGTCTTTCCTGCAGTGAGCACCTGAAGCTCAGAGAGGATCATTTGTACAGTGCCTGGACAGCTCTAATGAAGCTGCTAATGAGGGTCCTGAGAGTTTGCATGGCCACAGTTAGATGGTAATGGCCACTCTGACATTGTGCTGGGTGTGAAGGACCTGGGGAAATGATTGCCCAAACCAGAGAGCTGAGCCAGGTCCTGCCAAGCTCACTCTCTGCCAGGTAGTAGCAACTTCTGAGCAAAGCCTCTGAGCAGACTTCCTCTGCATTCACCCTGGGGACTACAAACACTCTGCTGATTTCCCCACACTACTCCAGGCTGGAAGCATCCTTCTGGGCTTGGAGCCTTCTAAGGGATCTGCAGTGAGGTCTGCTGCTGGGCCCACCAGGGCCTTTTAGGCTGCTCAGTTGACCCTGGGCAGCTTACACAGTGAGTTGCTTTCTCAGCCCAGTCAGTGCAAGACTTTCCCATGCTCTCTCTTTTTCTCTCCTGTCAGGCTCTGTGCACCCATCTGGTCCCACAGACCTCTCCTACAGCCTCAACACCAGCTCAGAAATGCTTGGAACAAGAGGAATTTGCTTTCACAGTCACAGAATGAAGCAGGTTGGAAAAGAGCTCTAAGATCNCCCTGAGCACAGGTTGTGTCCTGCAGCTGCAGAGCTTCTCCCTTCTGAAATGCCTTTCCCTGGGAGCAGTTCCAAAGAGCCAATGTGCAGGTAGCAAGCCCCAGGTTGGATCTCAGCCCCGAGCAGCACAAGGCACAGACACATCCAGGTTCCATTTGCTGCCTTGGGTTTGTTCTCAGGTGCATGGAGGAGGCTTCCTGCCCTGCTAAGCACAGCAAGAAGCAACCATGGTAAAACTTGGATCCTGAGCACACCCTCAGAGGAAGGATGAACAAAGGACAGTGAAATCCCTACCAAGTAACTCACATCCTGAAGCATTTCTTGCTAAAGCTAAGCAGTTTTTACTATGGTTTGCTCAAACTAGTAACTGGTACTGCAAATTACACCCAGTTGTACCCACAGACCCCTCCTCTGCCACACTCAGGGCAAAGGACTAACCAAGTGCAGGTCCTCTCACTGCAAGCCAATCCTGCTTGACCTGGTTACTCCTGGAAGCACCAGGCTGAATAAATCTCATTTCTGTCACGTCAGCAAAGGCTGACAGGGCATGGAGAGGTTTGAATATTCTCCATCTGAGCAGCAATAAAACACAGCAGCAGGAAAGTCACCACCCAAGCAGGGCACTATTTCTCCTTATGTCAGGAAGAAGGCAGAGGAAAGCAGATTAGCAGGGAAGCTGAGGCATGGCTAAGGGGTCCCAGGCACTGCAGCACAGCAGCAAAAAAGGGAAGGAAGAATTTATCCTCCAAATTCAGTGGCCAGTGGAACACAAGGACAGGTCCAGCAGCTGGTGAGCAGCTCCTGTGAGCACAGACACAGCAGTGCCTGCCCAGCAAGCAGCAACACAGAGGCAATGGGCACTGGGCAGAGCTGGCATCCCAGTCCCCAGCTCTCCATCCATTTCCAGGGCAACTCTGTCCCTTGGAGTTCACAGATTCACAGAATGCATTGGGTTGGAAAGGACCCTCCCAGGGCATCTCGTCCAACCCCCTGCACTCGGCAGGGACAGCTCCAACTGGAGCAGGCTGCTGGGGGCCATGCCGAGCCTGACCCTGAATACCCCATCCCTGGGCAGCCTGTGCCAGCATTTCAGCACTCTCGTTCTGGAGAACTTCCTCCTGCTGTCCAACCTAAACCTCCCCTGCTCCAAGGACTTAAGGAACCAGCCCCCGGGTTACCAAAATGCTGCAGCCACTCCTCTGCTCCTCTCCAGGACAGGCACTGAGTGGTGCTGGGCTAAAGGATGAGCCAGGGGAGGTGCCTGTGCTCAGGGCACTTCCCAAACCAGCCCAGGAGGAGCTTTAACTCCATTCTGCAGTATGGAGCAGTAGCCTCCAGAACGAGCATTTAAAGGTCTAGACTGAGCTGATGTGTGCAGAGCTCAGAGGTGAGCCCAGAGTCTCACAAGGGCAGCTTGTGGCACAGCCTGGCAAATCAAACCAGTCCAGACAGAGCCACAATACCTCAGAGCCATGGGGAGAGAGGATGCTGCCAGCCTGGGGCACTGCTTCCAGAGCAGCTGCCAGGGGCTGGGGTGTGCTAATGCCACTCAGACCCAGGCAGGAGCAGGAGCCTCAGCAGCCCAGCTGCTGCTTCCCAGGATTGCACAAATGGATGGCACAAGGGAAATGGGAGCTGTGCAGGCAGTGGTAAGGAACTGGGCACTGCATGGCCATGTCCCAGGCTGGAATCACCCCCAGCTAGCAACACAGGCACGAAGGAGCTGCTGGTGTGAGTGCAGGCAGGCACAGACTCTTGCCACACCTCTGCTCCCAGCAGGGCTGTGCCCATTTGCTCCCTGTCCTGTGCCCCTTAGCACCTCTGTTAATGGCTTAGCAGAAGCTGAAGTGACCATCAGACTGGCAAAGGCTAAATGAGAGTTAGAGAAGCAGCTCCTGGCAGGGGACTGGAGCTGACAACGAAATTAAGGCAGACAATGGAACAAATCAAAAGCAAAGTGATTTCAGCTCCTGCCTGTGCCTCAGGGCATGTCTCACATTCAGGTGAAAATACTTTGAACACCAGGATCAAGATCCAGATCTTCCCGAAGCTCAAAACAGCTCTGCCAGCAGCATTTTGAGACACAAACAGGTGAGTGAACCTGAGGTAAGGAGTTTGTACCAGGGGAGTGGGCCTGTGGCTGTTCAGCACACACAGGGCAGGAGACTCCCTCCAGCCTTCTGCACCTCTCCATGACTGTGCCCCTGGACTGGGCACTGCTGAGGCCACACTTCGAGTCCTGGGCTCAGTTTTGGGCTCCTCACTCCAAGAAGGACATGGAGGGGATGGAGCAGCTCCAGAGAAGGGCAACGAAGCTGGGGAAGGGTCTGGAGAGCAGGGCTGGGGAGGAGCAGCTGAGGATGTGCAGCCTGGAGCAGGGGAGGCTGAGGGAGGCCTCATTGCTCTCTACAGCTCCCTGGGAGCAGGCTGCAGCCAGCTGGGGTTGGGCTCTGCTGCCTAGCATCAGGTGATAGGATGAGAGGAAATGGCCTCAAGTTGCCCCAGGGGAGGTTTAGGTTGGACATTAGAAGGAATTTCTTTACTGAAAGGGCTCTCACAGCCTGGCACAGGCTGCCCAGGGAGGTGGCTGAATGCCCACCCCTGGGGGGGTTTCAGAGCCACAGAGCTTAGCCCCAGCCTTGGCACAGTTAGAGAGTGGTTGGACTGGATGAGCTTCAAGGTCTTCTCCAACCAAACCAACCCTGCTGAGTGCAGCCTGTGCCTGCCTGCTGCAGGGAGGTTAACTTAGGCTGGCAAAGGCTGCTCAGCACTTAAACCTCTGAATAAACTTCACTAATGGCTTCTTCCCCTGCATGCAAATTCCAGCCACTCGTAATTAAATTAGCATTGTTTATGCTTTAGAGTATTTAAAGTCTGAAATTACAGGCAATAACTATAAAATGGAATGATAATTAATGATAATTACTCATTCCTGCAGGAACTGGGCGACGCTCAGCAGTTACGACACTTTTTATTCCCAACAGCTACTTTATGGCACTTGAAATGACTTCGTAATTCTCCTAAGCTAATTTTTATTACCAAGCAAAAAGTTTGGCTAGCAGAGGGCAGGATGTTTGTGTTCACACTTACAGGGCTGCAGTTTCACATCACTTCTGGCTGCTTTCTCTCTGTGCCACTCGAACCGATGGCTGAAGCGGGTCTGGCTACGGCAGGGCCATGTGCAGCCCTTGGGCTGAGGCTGCATACTATGGGATGTTCCTGGCTCATGATGTTGGAGAAGCCTCTCTGTGCTTTGGGCAGGCCCTTTTGTCCTGGTGTAGCTCTGACCATTTCAAACCCAGCACATTCCTCTGCTGAGGAAAACTTCCCCCAAAACTTTGGCCAACAACAACAAAAGTCTCGGGCAAGTCTGAGCCTAAATTCTCCTTCTTGTGAAAGCTGCACAGCAGCTAAATCTTCACCAATTTTTTGTGTTTTAGCATGGAACAAAGCTTTAAATCATGGAGACTACAGTAAAATTGCTTTTGCTTTTTAAAAAATGGGGCCTGGTACACCAGAGAGTGGAGGGCAAGAGAGGAGCAGCAGCAGCAGCAGCAGCTGCTGAGGGATGACTCAAGGCACTCAAGATAAAAAACCTATTAACTGTCCCAGCTCCAGAGACCCCCAGACTGAGAAGGTTCTGCAGGGCTGCTGCTCTGCTCTGACAGCTCTCTGACACGTGGGAAGCTCCTGTGTGGACAAATAGTAAAGGAGGAGGCAGACTGTGAAAAGACAACAAAGATTCAGCCCCAGCCTGGCTGCGCTGCCCAGCTCTGGGTTTCTGGTGCCCATGCAGTGCCACAGTGCCCATGCTCAGCCTCCAGAAACCAGCCAAGCCTTCACCCAACAGGAGTGCCAACTGCATGGGAAGGCAGGAGGAGGTTATCCAATACCTTGAGCAAAATTTTTAGCCTGAGAATTCTCTCCCAAAGGTTTTTCTATTTCAGGCCCCAAGGCTGCAGCTGCTGCTGAGCCCCTCGGACAAATCCCAGACTGCCAGGCTGGAAGAGACCCCAAGGACCCAACCTCCCCAGGTAACAGCACAGCTGAAACGAGCTGCCCCAGCACCCTGGCAAGCTGAGGCTCAACAGGGCCCAACACTGGAGACCCCACTGCTGCCCTTCGGAGATGATTCCAGTGCCTGACTGTGCTCAAGGGGAAACATTTTCTTCTGGGCTCCAGTGGGGAACGTGAGGAGAACTATTTGCTAATACCACAGCCTGGAGCCAGAGCAGACAAGCCCTAGCTGCTGGACCTGCACTCCTCAACAGCTCTTCACTTAGCCAGGAGGCTTTGCTCCTCTCTCTGTACAAGAAGGATTTCAATCCAATTAGAGTCCCCACTCTGCTGGCAGTGCCTGCCTGTGTATTTCCATTGCACTCCTAACTGGGGGACCTCAGCATCTGTTCCAGGAAAGCTCCCTGAGCACAGCTAGGTCACTCTGTGCCCATCCAGTCAATGATTTTAGGAGTGGTTAGAGATTTCCACTTCTGCAGAAGTAGTTTCTTGGCAACTAACAGAGCCCTGAGGACATATCTCTCTTGATTAGAGCATAGATCTTTACGCTGACGCCCCTGAACTGTTTATGGTTGGTTGGAAGTTCTGGAGGCACAAAGGAGAGAAAAAAATCCAACCTTTATCCACTGGTGGATGAACATTTAGCTGCTGCTGCCACCTTGCTTCTCAGCTGGACACAAAACACGAGTGGGCCAAGGAGACACCAGGGCTGCCTCTGCCTTGCACGGGGGGAAAACCTCCACCCAAGGAGCGCACAGCAGCCGCGAGCTCTCGACACCTCCTTTGCCCTGTGCTGAGCACAGGCTCAAACAGACTCCTCCTGCTCTGTGCCATCAGAAAGAGCAACTTCTTGTCACCCTTCAAGAAACATCCAGGATGCTGCAGAACAGCTGCTCTGAGGCCTGAGGGTTTGCTCTCTCCCAGGAGCACAGCTGGGCTGAGACTTGGTGGTTATTGATCCTGGCTGCCTGCAGCCATCCATTACTTCCCACTTAGCAAACCTCCCTCTGACTTGCTACACCTGTGCAGCACACAGAAGGCCTTTCCCAGCCAAGGATCTGGACTAACCAAGCTGGCATTTAGATATCCAGCTTTAGATACCTATTTACATTTAGATAATGCAGCTCATGCAGACTGCCCTGGGTGCAAAGGAAGCAGATGAACAACAGGCACTTGACCAAACACCTCAGGTGGGACAGTGGCAATGGATCCTGGAGGTACAGGCAAAGAGGCTTCCACAGAATCATAGAATGGTTGGAAGGGACCTCAAAGCTCAGCCAGTTCCAACCCCTCACCACAGGCAGGGACACCTCCCACTGGAACAGGTTGCTCAAGGCCTCATCCAGCCTGGTCCTGAACATCTCCAGGGAGGTTGTGGACACAGAATCTTCGATCACATTGGGTGATTCTGTGCTCCACAACCTCCCTGGGCAACCTGTGCCAGTGTCTCCCCACCCTCACTGTAAAGAACTTCTTCCCAACATCCAGTCTAAATCTCCCCTCTGCCAGTTTAAACCCATTGCCCCTTGTCCTGCCATCTCCTGAGCCAACACAGCTAGAGAAAGCAGCCTGAAGAAACCTGCCCTGTGCCCTCACTCCACTCCCGGTCAGAGGAATTCCCTGCAGCCCATGAGGGCAGACTCCTCTCTCCAGCACCACTCTAACTGTGCCACTTTGCACAGTCAAGGGAGCCTGTGCCTGAGGCAGCTCTGCCCAACCCACATTGAAAGGCAGCAGCCCCTGGGCCAGCTCTGCTGCTCTGCACAAACCCCAGGGCTGGATCCAAACTTTCTGGCTCTTCTTGTAGGTCCAATGCCTGTAAGGAGCAGAGCATTTCCAGCTCGTTTGCCATGTGCAGCTGTGGAAGGTGTTGGGCTGAGTGGGGGATGTGTTGTTTATCTGCCAGGCAGCTAGAGCAGGAGCATCGCTGGTCCCAGCCTTCCCCCGCGGCTCCTGCCAGGGGACTGCTCCTCATCATCCACGCCTGGGCGGGATTCCAGCCCGCGGCGGGAGGATGAATGGGGCAGCATCCCCTTACCAGTCCTTGGAGCCTCACAATGCCCTCAGTTTATCTACTTCTGCCTAGTGGCTTCCTAGGGCGAGCATCTCCAGCGCTGCGAGCAGCAGAGCCGTGCCAAGGTGCACTGCCGAGCGCGCAGGATGCCATGGGGGAGCTGCAGGGCTGGGAAAGGGACACAGGCACCACAGACACCACTGACAGCTCCTCCGCAAGCAGGGCTGGGTGGGAAACAGATTTCCTGGCACTACTTCTGCCCACCAGAGAGATGGGAGCCATAAGTGGATGTTTTCATTTTATTTAACTCTCCAGCTAAAAATGTGATGCGGGGCAGTTGCTGTAGCTCTGGTTTGTGTCTCCCTCATGCAAGGACTTGCAAGCCTCTAACAAACAGCTCAATGTTGTTACTCCTCAGGCCTACAGCACATCCCTAACGTGGGATGAATTTGTACTCCCCAGCATTTTCAAACCCTTGCATATTTGATCCCATGTCTGGATCTGTTACCAGGTGCCTAGACAGAAACCAAACTCCAGCCCAGAAGAGAACAAACCAAATATTTGTCTCCGGTCCCACCAGAGCAGAGAATGAAGCTCTCTGCCTACCCAGGGAGAAATGACACTTTGCAGCTGCAGATAGCTCCTTCTGCTCCAGTGTCTCCATACAGCTCCCAGCTCCTCTGCACAGCACCAAGAGCTTCCCAGGGCCTCGTTTGGGAACGAGCTGCAGCTTGTGCAGAGGGCCCCACGGGAAGGGAGGGCTGCAATAAGCTCAGCAGCTGTGGCTCCAAGTAACAGGTAATGGTTCCCTGGCATTGCCTTGGATGCTTTTTGTAAGGAAAACAAACAAATGAAAACCCAAAGCAAAGGAACAAGACAAACCCTGGAGCCATCAAAGCAGAAGCATCACAGCTTTCAGGGAGCAGCAGCCCAGCACTGAGCTGTGGCTGATCCCAGCTAACACCAGCGAAATGCACTCCAGCACTGCAGGGAGAAGCCACAGGAGAGCTGCTGGGAATGCTCAGCTCTCTCTCAGCCCTCACGCTGGGGACAGAGCAGGAGGAATACCACTCTGCTGGGATGATTGATTACAATTTCATCTGGTAATGAAAATTCTTCCAACAATGCTGCTTCTGCCACGAAGTGCACAACTTCCCCGTCTGGAAGCCTGCTCTGTGCGGAGCGGTGCGGAGCAGCCTAACCTCAGCCTCATTCACAGCGCTGCTGCCCGGCAGAGCCTGACAACCTCTGCTCCTTTAAGCAAGCTGCCTCCACAAAACGCCAACAGCTTTTGACCAGCAGGCTCTTCATTTGCTAACAGGACATCAGTGCCCCTTTGCTCACCCTCCTCACTGGATGCTAGTAAGACACTCACTGCAGCACCGAGGGCAGACTGAACTCAGGAGTGCTTCTGCTCCTGCTTCAGCTGACTGCACTCACATTGGTGCAGCCTGATCCAGGAGCAGGGGGCTTGGACTGGATGATCTCCAGAGGTCCCTTCCAACCCCACCATGCTGGGCTTCCCTGTGCCATTTCTGTGCACTGGTGCCAATACCTCAGAAGCACTTTAGCTGGAAAAGCTCTTTGGGCTCACCCACTCCAGCTGAACCACGGCCCTCAGCACCACAGCTCTGCAGACACCTCCAGAGACTCATCCACCTCCCTGGGCAGCCTGTGCCAGGCTTTGAGAACCCCTTCAGTAAAGGAATTTCTTGTAATGTCCAACTTAAATCTCCCCTTGGGGTAACTTGATGCCATTTCCTCTCATCCTATCACCTCATACTAGGGAGAAGAGACCAACCCCCACCTGGCTCCAACCTCCTTTCAGAGAGCTGCAGAGAGCAGGGAGGTCTCCCAGTCCCTTCCAATTTAACCATTCCATGAATCTTTGGTGAGACTGATCCACAAAACTTTTTTTCACTCTTTGCCACTGGAAATATTAGCAAGCCACAGAACAACTCCTGAGGGATTTGCATCCTCACCAAAGAAAACATCTTAGTCTGCAGTACCCAGGGGAGCACAGGGAGCATTCCTGAGGTGCTGGGCATGCAGCAGCTGGGGGAGGACAGGCTGGGGAGATTTAATGCTGTGCAGCCACTGCAAACGTGGGCAGGCAATTACAGCTCCTGCAAATTACACTGAGAACGTCAATAGATCAAGGCAGTGATCCAGCAAAGCACTTAAGCACAGGCTTAACTTTAAGAGACCACCCCTGCCAGGCCTGATTCTGCACCACTTCAGAACAACACCAAGAGAGAAGCTTCTTTGTGCTGCTCACACAAGCAACAAGGCACAGGGGCTGATTTACAGTGAAGTCAGAGCAGACTCGAAGTTGGTTTACAGCTCAGTCTGCAAACTCCTCGTCCCGAGGAGGGATCAATAGAAAACTCCTGCCCACAGCAGCAGATCAAATGACTCCAGGAGCTGTAGGGAGAAACGTTCCTGACTGGCACAGGGCACTTTCTGGAGTCCTGAAGTTCCTCCCCAACAAGAGCCATCGTGCTGCTGAAAACCACTCTGGGTTTGCACGTGGCTACTTCTGTGGAGATATCAAAGTGCTCCCAGTTAAGCTTCATAATTCATTTAGCAAATCCTGGTGTGAGCAAACCTCTGCCTCCCTGTCTGCTGAGCTGCATGATTGATGGCTTCTGAGAATTCAGCATTTTGCAGTGTAATTTCTTGTAGCCAATGGTTTATTTATGGGGGCAGCACTAAAAGCAGGCACAGGCGAAGCATAAAGAGCACAGACTTCAGCAACAGGATCACAAAAGTTAAGGGTGAGGAGGAAAAGGTGAGGCTGAGAGAGAGCAGGGTGGGGAGGAGCAGCTGAGGGGGCTGGGGGTGTGCAGCCTGGAGAAGAGGAGGCTGAGGGAGACCTCATTGCTCTCTGCAGCTCCCTGGGAGCAGGCTGCAGCCAGCTGGGGTTGGGCTCTGCTCCCTAGCATCAGGTGATTGAAGGAGAGGAAATGGCCTGGAGTGGTGCCAGGGGAGGGTTAGGTTGGAGATGAGGAAAAATTTCTTCACAGGAAGGCTTATCAGGCCCTGGCACAGGCTGCCCAGGGAGGTGCAGTCCCCATGCCTGGAGGTGTTCCAGAACCTTGTGCCCATGGCTCTTGGGGCTATGGTTTATGGCCACGCTGGTGCTGGGCTGGTGCTGGGCTGGGTGACCCTGGAGGGCTTCTCCAACCCAAACAATTCTGTGAGTACTGACTTTGAGTGGGAATCCAAACACCAACACAGGCACCCTCAGAGCTTCCAGCCTCATCTTCCCCACTCCATGCTCCTGTTAACAAATCATCCACATGAAGATTCCATTTTTAAGCATTTTCTGTGATTCAGAACTGCTCCCCATGATCTGTTTTCTGTATCCCTGATTACCAACTGCTCATAATTATTTGTTGCCATCGTTACTTTGAGCAGTGGCAGTGAACAATTTGGTGCCTTTGCTGTGATCCTGCAGCCAAATCAGAGGACAGAGGCAGGAGGCTGAGCAAGCCTGCAGTTAGCTACCTGACACCAACACCCTTCCGTACCACGAACACCTCGGGGGAGGTTCTCCTCGGGGACACTGTGAGTAGCACTGGCTCAGAGCAGTGCTGTGGGCAGTGGGGCTGGGCAGGATCCGGGCAGGAGCTCTCTGCTGCAAGGGCAGCCTGTGCCAGCGCAGTGCCTGCACTGCAGCCGCTGAGGAATCAGCAAGTGAGCAGAGAAACCACACTACAGAGCACCACAGCAGGGAAGCCAAGAGGCACTCCTCGCTGGAGCACCACTGTCTGATCAGGTCAACAAGCCCAAACGAGGAGCAAGCATCCTGCAAATCACCTCTGAAAGGGGATCCAGGCGCGGAGATGTTCTAATTAATGCATCCTCCTGGCACCACCTCGGAGTGCCTCAGAGCCATCAGACAAGGTCTAGCTGCAGGCTCTGCAGAACAAAGGCCTCATTAAGTTCATCTGAGAGGGCAGAGGTGGAAGCTCTGTACACAGCAGGTCAAAGCAGGACAAATATCTTTGCAAAGTCCCTAAGAAATTCTTGCCAAGGCAGTGCCCACGGGCAGGACTCCTCCTGCCAGCCCTCCCTGGCTCCAGCTGCTTCATTAGACTATGAGGAAGCTTTTAAAGGAGGGAAATCTTTTCAGCCTGCACACCTACAACATCAAAGGGAGAAAAAAACACCCAACAGGATCAGAGCCTCCCCTGGCAAGCAATTAACAGAAGCGTTGGTGCTGGATGAAGAGCAAAGAGCTTCCCCCTCCCAGGCTGGGCAGTGCCACAGGCAGGGAGGGCAGTGCCACAAGCAGGTATGGTAGTGCCACAGGTAGGGAGGGCAGTGCCACAGGCAGGGAGGGCAGTGCCACAAGCAGGTATGGCAGTGCCACAGGTAGGGAGGGCAGTGCCACAGGCAGGGAGGGCAGTGCCACAAGCAGGGAGGGCAGTGCCACAGGCAGGGAGGGCAGTGCCACAGGCAGGGAGGGCAGCCACGTGAGCCCACTGGGCAGAACGTTCTGCTGGCACCAGCCAGTTCCTAATTGCTGCTGAGCTCTTAATCAATGTTCTACTGCCACCAGCATCAGATAACTTCATCCATGTCCTTGTCAGGCTGCAGAACATTCAGGATATAAAATATGGACACACAGAGGGACTTTATTTTCTCCTTGGAGAATTTATGTACCATTACATTCCATTAGAGTTTTCTCAGCTGAACATTTAAATGGTGTTGAATCAGTGATCACTAAACCAAGCCCCTTCTTACTCAGCAAGGTTAGGGTCTTTGACCCCCAAAAGCCTCCAACTCTGAGACAAATCCCTTTCTAACTCTAATAAATTATTACTTTTCTGCCTTGAGTCTTAATGAAGAGGAGTCAGCAGGTGTCCAGCCTGACTCCCACGCCAGCTACCATCCCCAAGTTCTGAATGGGAGTTTATATCCTTCAGATGGGAGAAACTGAACAGCCTGGAGACAAAACACACCCAGGATGGTGCCCATTTGTGACGGGAGAAATGGCTTGGGTTGGGCTGGGGCTGTTTTAATTTCATTTTCTGTCCAGAAGGGGATGATCAATGGAATGCAGCAATCCATGACACCTCTGGAATGCACTCCTGACACTCTGAAAGCAGCACTCTCCAAGGAGAGGATTCTCTGCACAATGCATCCCCTCCAGCTGTCCATTCATCAAACCAAGAGCAGCACAAGTTTGCTCTGCTGCCACTTCTGACTGGTTCCTGCATCCTTCAGTGCTCCCAGGCAAAGAAACAAGCCCTGGGATGACAGCACACATGGAGCAGGACATCACACATGGAGCAGCAGCTCCGTCCCCACTGGTGCAGCAGCTCCATCCCCACTGGTGCAGCAGCTCCATTCCCACTCGTGCAGCAGCTCCGTCCCCACTCGTGCAGCAGCTCCATTCCCACTCGTGCAGCAGCTCCGTCCCCACTCATGCAGCAGCTCCGTCCCCACTCGTGCAGCAGCTCCGTCCCCACTCGTGCAGCAGCTCCGTCCCCACTCGTGCCGCAGCTCCGTCCCCACTCGTGCCGCAGCTCCGTCCCCACTCGTGCCACAGTCCCAGCTCCACCCACGGCTTTGTCAGGCACCTACAGCGGGGGAGCCACCCCCTGGCATCAGCTGCCTCCTGTCCTCACCCCAGGCCACAGACCTTAGCTGCTGCCAGCCTCTGCTGTGCCCCTCCCTTGCCCAGCACCCTTCAGCACTGTGCCCTTAGCTCGCAGGTGTGCAGTGCTCTGAGCTCACAGATCTCAGCCTGCACCCAGGAGCTAAGGACACTGGACAGAAGGGTGCTAAGACCTCAGTGTCAGCCAGCCCCAGAGTGCAGATAGCCTTGGCAGCAGCTCAGGGGGTGGCAGGGAGGTGACTCTTGCCCAGCTCCACACTGCAGAGCTTCGGCGACTGCAGCTTGTGGTGAGCCACGCGGGGTGGTGCCAGGCGATGCCCGTTCAGGCATTCAGGACATCCTCTCCTAGGTACAAACTGCAAGCACACAGCTGACTGGCACTCACCTCCCAGCCTGTGCCAGTCTGACCTTCTGAGCTAAGGTAAAATAAGCATAGAAAAGGCAAATTGAGCATATAGGGAAAATGGAGCTGCTGCTTCCAGTTCTCCATCTAACAAAGCCTATGTGGTTAGCATGGCACTGCTAAAAAGGCTGCGCTAGAGGTGGGGAAGGAAAGAGGAGAAAAGTCACTTCCAAAAAAGAAGTTTCAGGCAGTCAGAAAGTCACTGTTCAGCAGGGATGGGAGGCAGAGCTCCGTTATTGCCACATGAAAGGAGAATTTCTTCACACTAGCTTGGGTTTGTCACATAAACTGGAGAACAATTCCACATTTATTACTTTCATCCTGGACTAACTATAATTAGTTAATTAAAACACTGAACTTGCCCCACACTCAAGCCAGACAGGGCTGTGCACACTGGATGAGCACTGACGAGTCCCTGCACAGGGCACTGCCCTCCTGCCCTGCTCATTGCAGAGGATGAGGAGCTCATGCCACAGCACAACCTCCTCTCCCCCACTCTTTCCGTGGGATTTTTATCGTGGGGCATTTGGAGTCCTCTGCTGAGCAAGCACTCAGCAAAGGCTGTCTGAGCAGGGATTAAGGCTTTGGCCAAGGTTTTAATGAGCTGTAAGCCCTCAGCTTTCTACAAACCACAACAGCTCAGTGACCTGTCCAGCAAGAGAGGCCAGCAGCAGCCTGGGATGTGCTCTGGGCTGCTCAGAGTGCTCCAGTGCAGCTCTTCTTTGCACACTATCAGAGGGGCTATGGCTGCTGATGCCTTTCACCTGTGACTAACAGCACCAGGAAAGCAAACCCCTTCAAAACAATCATCTCTCTTCAAAGGCAAAGTACTTCAGACAGTCAAGCCAAGGACCCAAGAGCACACTTCACCTCCTCGATGGGCTGGTGTCATTTAAGTGCAGATAAATCTATTAATCTGAACTCTTAGGATAAGAAAAAAACCCAAAGTTTGCTTGGTTAATCAAAATGCAGAGTGACAGAGCAAATGCTTGTCACCTGCTGCAGGGCTGGAAAGGCTCAGTAGGTGAGCTGCAGCTGTAGAACCTGCATCTCACCAGTGCCTCTCTCTGAAGGCTGCTGACAGCAACTGAAACATTACTGAAGTCAGGCAAATCCCCCCCAGCCTCCCTGCAGGACCCCACAGGGACCCAAGGAGGAACAGCTTCCCTGTGGGGTGGGAAGAAAGAGACTTAGACCCAACTGGCATGGGGTTTTGCCAGGCTCTGCTCAGCCAGGCACTGAAAATTCTCCTTCTCCAGAGCCTGTGACTCCCGAGGCAAAGCTGCTCCCCAGAGCACAGAGGGTGCTGAGTGCTTCCACCAAGCACCATGGGAATGGCACTGCTATGGAAACTGTCCTGGGAAAAAAGTCTGCCTATGGCAGAGGTAAGTCACAAAGGAGCTCCTTTGAGTTGAGGAAGTCCAAACCATGGACCTTGGGATGAACTCTGCTGTGCTGTTTAGTGAACATCTCCAGGCTACCACTCTGAACCTCCTGGGGAGTTCTGAAGTGTCCATCACAAAGCTCACAACACAGTGATCCAACAGGGAGGAGAATCCCAGACTGCCAGGTTGGGAGGGCCCCAGGGATGCTCTGCTCCAACCTGGCTGGGTGAGAGCAGAGCTGCAGGGAGCTGGCACAGCACCTGCCAGGCTGAGGCTTTCCCTGCCCACTGGAGGGGACTCCACTGCTGCCCTTGGGAGATGATTCCAGTGCCTGACTGTGCTCATGGGCAAACATCTTCACCATGGAGCAAGGTAGGAGTGCTCAAGGGAAGCATGGGCAAAGGAGACAGTTTGGGTGGACAGACAGACAGCTGCAGACGGCTGTGTGCCCCAGCCTGGTGAGACCCCACCTGGAGCACTGCAGCTAGTGCTGGAGCCCCTGGGACAAGAGGGATGTGGAGGGGCTGGAAGGTGTCCAGAGAAGGGCCACGAGGATGAGCAGAGGGCTGGAGCTGCTCTGCTCTGAGGAGAGCCTGAGGCAGTTGGGGCTGTGCAGGCTGAAGAGGAGAAGGCTCCCAGGGGACCTTTTGTGGCCTTGCAGTATCTGAAGGGGGCTACAAGAAAGCTGGGGAGGGACTTTTGAGGCTGTCAGGGAGTGACAGGACTGGGGGGAATGGAACAAAGCTGGAGGTGAAGAGAGTCAGACTGGAGGTGAGGAAGAAGTTCATCAGCATGAGGGTGGTGAGAGCCTGGCAGGGGTTGCCCAGGGAGGTGGTGGAAGCCTGATCCCTGGAGGTGTTTAAGGCCAGCCTGGATGAGGCTGTGGCCAGCCTGATCTGGTGTGAGGTGTCCCTGGGCATGGCAGGGAGGTTGGAGCTGGATGGTCCTGGTGGTCCCTTCCAGCCCTGACTGGTTCTGTGATCCTGTTGTGCTGCCCAGCATTGAGGATGGAGCTGCTCTAAGTCGTACTTGGGTTTAGGTATTCATGGCAGTGAGTAAAGTGCAAAGAGCCAAGTAAGTGCAAGGGAGAATGTTATCATCAGTTACAATAAATGGATCCTTTCTGGGAAAGAACTGAGAGAGGGCAAAAGTAGATTAAAAAAAAAAAAAAAAAAAAAAAAGCAGCAGCATTCTGCAGCTCCCTGTTCAGCCACAGAAAGGTTTCAAATCAAATGTAGCTATTTGCTCAAATGAAATTAAACACAAGCTTTAATAAAGCTGGAGAGGAAGCCTCTGCCCCACTGCCAGCCTCCTGCACCAGCTCACTGCTCACACCTAACAGCACCTGAGTTGTAAGGAAATATTGACAGTGCCTTTCTGTGAGGCACCAGGACATAAATTGCCTTGTCTGGAGTTAGATAAAGCAAACAGAGGAGGAGAGTGGGGAGCAGGATCTGGATGCCTCTCAGCTGAGTGAAGGTGAAAACAATTTGGCTTTGATTTCTGACTCTGAAAATTTCCACACAGCCAAGTTCCTACAACCAAACCTCCAAGGGCTCCTTCCTAGGACAAAAGACAGGCTCCAGGATATGCCCTTTGGAACACCAATTCTTCCCAAAAGGGTTCCACAGAGCATCAGCAGTGAGCACAGTAACAGAGCCCTTGGGAGCCAGGAGGATGAGGCCAGACTCTCCCCAGCAGGACAGGAGCCACTGGGCATAAACTCAACATCAGAAGCTCCACCTAAACACCAGGAGAAACAACTTCACTGTGAGGGTGCTGAGCCCTGGAGCAGGCTGCCCAGAGAGGCTGTGGAGTCTCCTTCTCTGGAGACCTTCAAAGCCCATCCAGTTGTGTTCCTGGGTGCCCTGCCCTGGGTGCCCCTGCTCTGGCAGGGGGCTTGGACTGGATGATCTCTGGAGGTCCCTTCTGGCCCCTGCCACGCTGTGATTCTGTGACCACAGCCTCCAGGCTACTTCTCCCTCAGCCTTGCACTGAGAGCTCTCAGCTGGCTCTCACCCCTGCTGCCAGGGAGCACAATGCTGTAAGAAGCAGAAGGAAAACCAGGCTGTGCCAGAGCCCTTCTCAGGAGACACGAGTGCCTTGCAATTAATACATGGAGTTTGCTGTACTAATTGTTCCCATCATGTTAATATCCTAATTGCTGCCATTCTCTTACACCAGCTTGCTGCTTCTAACAAAACCAGGACAAAACCCTACAAGAAGAGCAGCACCCAGCAGAAAGCTTGAGCCTGCCACAAGAAGTTTGTGAGGCAGAGAACAGGAGGTGCAGTTAATTTGTGAGCAGCTTTTGCCATAGTATGGAACAAGGCAACTCATTAATTCTTCATTAGCTTTAGGAAGCTGAGCTTTTAAATCATAATTAGACAATGCTCCCACCCCCCTCAGAAAAAGAAAAAAAAAAAGGGGTCTGTCAAGAATGTGCCTTTTGAATAGACATCACAATGGATTTCTCTGCAAGAGAATTGCTAATGGATTAATAATTGGGTACTTTGCTTAACAGGGGATTCAGGTTATTAATAGAATTGCCACCAGCAAAAGGTTTGGGGGAGAAGCCTCCTTAATGATCCCTTCCTTTGGTGGAAGTGGTAACAGAAGGAGGCACACTGCAGCAGGCTGACGAGAGCAGAGCTCTTCTTTTGTCCTCTCCCCACTGCTCCTCTTCCTCCTGCCTCTTAGCACTTGCATGCTCTGTAATTGGGCAGTGAAACCATTTTGCACCTGCAAAGAGCTACTCAGGATCTCAAAATGCTACTAACTGATATTAAAGAATCCTCTTCACTTCCCAGCAGGCAAAAGTGGGGACAGAAGGGGTAGGTCTGACACAAGTGCTCAGACTGCCTTGGCAGTGACAGCTCTGAGCTGGTTCCAGACTCTGTCCTGGTGCTGCTGAGAGCCACCAGTGCAGGGAGTGTCACAATTCACTGTGGTCACACTTGAGATGCCTCCCAGGGGCACTTCTGGTCAGCCAGCTGCTGCAGCCAGCAGTGTTGTGTGGCTCAGCTGAGGTGTTCAGGCTGCCAGGAGACAGCTCTGCCTTGCATGTTCCTTCTCCAGCAGGCAGCCTTCGAGAGAGCTTCCCCCTCCCTTACAGAACCAAAGCAAGGAGAGGGGCACCAGGGGAGCTGCACTCAGGATGGTACTGGCTTGGTCCTCTGCCAGGCAGCAGCAGTCAGTGGATGCTCACAGACTGCTCAAAGCTCTTTCACTGAGGTGAACAGGAACTTCCCAGCAGCTTCCAAAGGTCTCAGGGGTGGATGGGGAAAACAAAGAGGCTAAATGGAGGCAGACCTAAATAAATGGAAATGTTCCTGCTGGCAGCCTGGTGCTACTGAGACACAGCTTCAGGTGACTTGTAAACTGTGTCAGTAATGAGTGACCCACTATTAGTGCAGCAAAATGAATTAGCTCCACAGCACTCCCCCCTGCAAGACACTGACAGAGAGGGGCTGATTGTCATCTAGTCTAAGGCTGATTTACCTCACTCTGGCAGTCTGAGGGGGAATTAACTGAACATAAAGGTGATCTATGCCCACTTTAAGAATCCCTTCCTGCCTCTGTGTTGAATAAAGGGAGCTTACTGTAAATAAGGCTAAGAAAAATGACATCCAGTTTGCTATTTTGGCAAGAGAATAAAATTAAGTAATCCTCAGGGTGAGGGGTCTGAGGCAGAGTGATTGCAGCAGGCAGCCTGAGAAAGGAGGAAGAACTCTCCCAAGGCACTGGACAATGAGCTCAGCTCTCTCCCTTTGACCACTGAAAAGAGAGTCACAGAACCATGGAATTGGTTGGGTTGGGAAAGGCTTCCAAGATCCTCCAGCCCAACCAGCAGCCCAGCACCACCATGGCCACCAAACCCTGGGCCCAGTGCCATGGCCACAGGTTTCCTCCACCACCTCCCTGGGCAGCCTGTGCCAGTCCCTGACCACTCCTGCAGCAAAGAAATTTTTCCTCATCTCCAACTCTCCCCTGGCACCATTCCAGGCTTTGGTTTTTGGTTGGTTTGTTTCTGACACCCATACTGAGCCTACTGGCAGTGACTAACCCTGTTCCACAGCTTCCTTCAGCTCCATCTGTCTGTCCCCACCTGCTTCCTTCTGGTTTGCATTCAGACCATTGAAGCTTTGAACAGGCTGCTGCTTTGTGCCTGGCACACGAGGGCATGAGCAGCATTGCAGATAACCTCGTGGCCACCAAAACACCTTTGCAAATCCAGCCTAAACCTCTTGCCACTTTCTGACTGCCTTCAGCCTGTCTCACAGGGCTGTGCTGCCACAGCCTCCTGCCTGCAGTGTCCCAGGAAGGCTGCCATGACCTGCAGCAGCTGCAGCACACTACCAGTGTCTGGGCAGCAGTAAACAGCATCAAGAGACAAAGAGGATCCAGACAGCTGCCAGGACTCAGAGCAAAGGGCTGCAGGTGCATTTGTCTTCACCATGCAGAGGCTTTTAAGACAACAAGCAGCTCCTTCCAGAAAGCCTTCCTGAATCCATGGAGATAAATACATGGGAAAGAGGGAAACCAGAGCTGCCAATTCCTGACGGATACGACTCAGCAGCACACAGCCTGTTCCAAGCCACTCTGAAGCTGATGGAGAGAGCCAGCACCAAATGCCCTCGGGGGCAGCTGTCACACCCCCCAGCACGGGCAATGGGAGAGCCTCCAGCTGCTCCCCCAGCTTTTTGTCAAGGCCCCTTGGCTGTTACTGCCAGCTGCACCAGGATGCAGAGAGAGCATCTTAGCAAGCCACAGCGATCCCCTGCAGAGCACCAGAGCAGCTTGGCTGTCACCTGCCTCCCTTGGTGCCTGGCTGTGGGCACACTGCAGAAAAGAAAATGCAAGCAATGAAAGAGAGAACACTCAGAGCCTTCAAACAACAAAAAGCAGCTCTCACTGGCTGACAAAGTTAACCAAAGTGCCAGAGCAAGCTGAGTGGCTGCCAGGCTTGTGCAGTGCCACAGGGCTCAGTCCTGCTGCCAAGGCAGGCACTCACCTCCAGCACAAGGCACAGGGGAGGCAGGCAGCACACACTGACACAGCAAGCAGCTCACTACACTTGTCCTAAAATGCTCCTAAACTTTTCTTCCCTCTCTCAGCTTCCTTCCCTCCCACAGACGTGTCCCAGCTGCAGCAATGCAGAGCCATGCACACCTGGCAGCTCTGGCACACTCAGTGCCCTTTGGTTTAATGCCTTAAGTTCTCCCTGCCTGACACCCCCGTGGGCACAGGCTGGGTGAGCTTGGGGCTGCTCTGGGAGACCTCGCAGCAGCCTGCCAGTACCCAAAGGACTCCAGCAGAGCTGGGGAGGGACTTCTGACAAGGGCTGGGAGTGCCAGGACGAGGGGCAGTGGACTGAAGCTTGAGGAGGGCAGACTGAGACTGGAGATTAGGGAGAAAGTCTTGAGAGTGAGGGTGGGGAGACACTGGCACAGCCTACCCAGGGAGGCTGTGGATGNATGAATGTAAAGCACCTGAAGCAGAAAATTCTGTTTGGGCAAAACTGAAGAGCAAGTTCAAGTGCTGCTGCAAAGCACCTCAGGAGTTCAGCTGTGGGAGACTCCAATTTTCCTTTCCCTATTTGTTTTTAACATTTACTCCAGCAGAGTCTGATCATGCATCAGGAAGGGGAGATTTAGAGTCCTACAGGAGCAGACCTGAACAAGGAGCACTTGTGCCATGATAATGCCAAATAATATCTGTGCCCAACTCCAAGATGCACTAAAAATAAAAGCTTTGCATTCATGCACTACAGTAGTGATGAAAAGGAGCCCCAGAGAACATCTCCTCTCTGCAGTGTGGGTTATGAAGCTGCCAAGGAGAACTACAGCAAACTCTTTTTATGGTGCTGGTTACTGGTGACTGATGAGATCTACACTGTCACACAGGAAGCAGAGGTTATTCATACCTGCACACAACAGCAGCTGTCACCATGAAATCAGCCTGCCTGGAAGCCAAAATGCAATAAAAATGGAAGTGAAATTGTGCTGCAGACAATGCCTGGGTCCAGCCTGGGTGCAAGATGTCAGCACAGACCTGAGTGTGTTCCCCTCTCAGCACCAGGCAACCTGGAGCAGGGTTAGTTGCTTGCTGCTTGGTTTGTTTCTGGTCTGTAGTGCAGAGCCTGGTTCAGTGCTGCCAGAAACCAGAGCTGAGTGCATGCCAGGAGGAAACTTCATTGCTCAATGCAACCCTCTGAAGGGAGGCTGCAGACAGGTGGGGTTGGGCTCTTCTCCCCAGGATCAGGTGAGAAGAGGAGAGGAAACAGCCTGAAATTGTGCCAGGGGAGGCTTCGGTTGGAGATGAGGAAAAATTTGCCTGCTGCAAGAGTGGTCAGGGACTGGCACAGGCTGCCCAGGGAGGTGGTGGAGTCCCCACCCTTGGAGGTGTTCAGGAAACCNGTTTAATGCCTTAAGTTCTCCCTGCCTGACACCCCCGTGGGCACAGGCTGGGTGAGCTTGGGGCTGCTCTGGGAGACCTCGCAGCAGCCTGCCAGTACCCAAAGGACTCCAGCAGAGCTGGGGAGGGACTTCTGACAAGGGCTGGGAGTGCCAGGACGAGGGGCAGTGGACTGAAGCTTGAGGAGGGCAGAATGAGACTGGAGATTAGGGAGAAAGTCTTGAGAGTGAGGGTGGGGAGACACTGGCACAGCCTACCCAGGGAGGCTGTGGATGCCCCCTGGCAGGAGGTGTTCAAGGCCTTGAGCCACCTGGGCTGGTGGGAGATGTCCCTGCCCATGGCAGGGGCTTGGAACTGGATGAGCTTTAAGGTCCCTTCCAACCCAGCCCACTCTGTGGCTCTGTGACCCTTCCATGGCACCACTGCCACCACTGTTCATAGATAATTACTGTAATTAGGATTCAGCTTACATCACCTTCAGTAGGATGCTCTTTGGCAAGATGAGACCCAGCCTGCATCACCTGGGGACCACCTGCCACTGCCTGGGCCACACCTGCCCCTTCTGCAGCCTCCCTGTGCGAGGGAGCAGCACAGCCATGGCTGAGGCTCACTTGCTGCTGAACACTGAATCAGCTCACATCTGGCACTTGGTAGCCAACAGCACCAAGAAAGCCTAAACAAGGAGTCCAAATCAGACACTCATCCCCTGACCTTCTCTGCTACCTGCAAACATAAATCACCTCCTGGAAGTACTTTTAAGCCATAAACCTGCAAATTATGCATTTTGTGCTGAAAATGGATCTCTGTTGAGAACCATCAGCTCCATGCCACTTCACTGGTAACTGGCATGGGTCACCAAGAGGTCTGCAGTGTGAGCAGCAGGTGACAGTCACTGATCTGGCTGCATGTTGGTTAAGTCCTGCATCTGCAGCAGAAATGGCACTGGGGAANAAGCAGAGGTTATTCATACCTGCACACAACAGCAGCTGTCACCATGAAATCAGCCTGCCTGGAAGCCAAAATGCAATAAAAATGGAAGTGAAATTGTGCTGCAGACAATGCCTGGGTCCAGCCTGGGTGCAAGATGTCAGCACAGACCTGAGTGTGTTCCCCTCTCAGCACCAGGCAACCTGGAGCAGGGTTAGTTGCTTGCTGCTTGGTTTGTTTCTGGTCTGTAGTGCAGAGCCTGGTTCAGTGCTGCCAGAAACCAGAGCTGAGTGCATGCCAGGAGGAAACTTCATTGCTCAATGCAACCCTCTGAAGGGAGGCTGCAGACAGGTGGGGTTGGGCTCTTCTCCCCAGGATCAGGTGAGAAGAGGAGAGGAAACAGCCTGAAATTGTGCCAGGGGAGGCTTCGGTTGGAGATGAGGAAAAAGTTGCCTGCTGCAAGAGTGGTCAGGGACTGGCACAGGCTGCCCAGGGAGGTGGTGGAGTCCCCACCCTTGGAGGTGTTCAGGAAACCTGTGGCCATGGTTTAGTGGCTGTGGTGGTGCTGGGTTGCTGTTGGACTGGAGGATCTCAGAGGCCTTTCCCAACCAATTGTGTGATTCCTTTTCTACACCCCCAGGGAGAGAATGTAAGTAATAAACCACTGCTCTGAGGCAGTCAGACTGTGAGGCTCACTCCTCTGAGGGTCACCTCCTGACCCAAACACTGCTCTGGACTAGAATTAAACATTGCCTGGACCCTTCCCACCCATGGGTGCAGACACTGCAGGGACTGACCTCTGAGCAGACATTTCTCCAGCAGCAGAACAGTGCCTGGAACCTTGCCCCCGTGGGGCAGGACAGAAGTGCACCCCCAGCCCCAGCAGGGATGTGAGCTCCCCTGCCTGTGACACCCAAGTGTGCCTGAGCACCCCTGACCTGGGCACTCTTCTCCCTGAGCTGGAACTTGGATGCAGAGAGAGCTTTGAAGCCAACTACACCAAAAGCACACAAGGACCACAGAGAGCCCTCAGCACTCTGCTGGCTCTTTGCTGCTGTGGGAGCCTCACACCCCCAGGAGCACATGGAGACACTCTGGGAAGCTGATAAAGCCATCAGGGGTACAATTCCAGGAGTGTTTTCTTCCAAGTGATTTTCTTTCCAGCAGGTCCTGGTGTTGATTTAAGGAAGCTGTGCCCAGGAACACTTAATGGAAGCAATGACAAGTTAGGAACATGTAAGAGGAGACAATTTCTGTCTCGCTCCCATTTCACTGCAGTTTTATTCTCAGTGACAAAGACAGTTCTGAAGCTGTAATAAGATCATTTCCTCTGCTCTACCCTTCCCCCTACCCTCTATTCGGTGAAGATTAAAGAGAATAAAGGGAGCTGGTCAGGAAACCTGAAGGATCCAAGACTCACACCTCAACTGCTCTAATCCCCACTCAGCCTGCAGAGCACACATCCTGTGCTCGCCCCTGCACCACAGCAGCCTGCAGAGCACACATCCTGTGCTCGCCCCTGCACCACAGCAGCCTGCAGAGCACACATCCTGTGCTCGCCCCTGCACCACAGCAGCCTGCAGAGCACACATCCTGTGCTCGCCCCTGCACCACAGCAGCCTGCAGAGCACACATCCTGTGCTCGCCCCTGCACCACAGCAGCCTGCAGAGCACACATCCTGTGCTCGCCCCTGCACCACAGCAGCCTGCAGAGCACACATCCTGTGCTCGCCCCTGCACCACAGCAGCCTGCAGAGCACACATCCTGTGCTCGCCCCTGCACCACAGCAGCCTGCAGAGCACACATCCTGTGCTCGCCCCTGCACCACAGCAGCCTGCAGAGCACACATCCTGTGCTCGCCCCTGCACCACAGCAGCCTGCAGAGCACACATCCTGTGCTCGCCCCTGCACCACAGCAGCCTGCAGAGCACACATCCTGTGCTCGCCCCTGCACCACAGCAGCCTGCAGAGCACACATCCTGTGCTCGCCCCTGCACCACAGCAGCCTGCAGAGCACACATCCTGTGCTCGCCCCTGCACCACAGCAGCCTGCAGAGCACACATCCTGTGCTCGCCCCTGCACCACAGCAGCCTGCAGAGCACACATCCTGTGCTCGCCCCTGCACCACAGCAGCCTGCAGAGCACACATCCTGTGCTCGCCCCTGCACCACAGCAGCCTGCAGAGCACACATCCTGTGCTCGCCCCTGCACCACAGCAGCCTGCAGAGCACACATCCTGTGCTCGCCCCTGCACCACAGCAGCCTGCAGAGCACACATCCTGTGCTCGCCCCTGCACCACAGCAGCCTGCAGAGCACACATCCTGTGCTCGCCCCTGCACCACAGCAGCCTGCAGAGCACACATCCTGTGCTCGCCCCTGCACCACAGCAGCCTGCAGAGCACACATCCTGTGCTCGCCCCTGCACCACAGCAGCCTGCAGAGCACACATCCTGTGCTCGCCCCTGCACCACAGCAGCCTGCAGAGCACACATCCTGTGCTCCTCTGCTGCACCACAGCAGCCTCAGGTAGGTCACTTCTTAGAGGATGCCTGCCCCAGAAGACACTCTGGGTGCAGAGCACACACACACTGCAGCAGGAGAGGAGCACAGCAGTTGCATTCCAGTGCTCCTGACCCACAGCCACAGAACCCTGCAGCTCTTTGGGCTGCAGAAGGCCTCCTTGCAATGAGCACTGCTACTCCTGGCCAGCCCTTCAGGGCCGCAGTGATCCACCCTGTAGCACTAACCCAGCACCAGCTCTGCTACAGCTGTTTGTCCCCTAGGCTGTGAAAGAGCCAAGGGTGATGATTTGTTAGTGGCAACAAACCCTTGAAAGAAACTTCATTACCAATTCAAGTCTGCTTTATGAGCCTTGATTCATGTTTTGATTGTTACAGTGATTTTATGGACATCTTTGGCATGAGTAACAAACCTGGAATTTGGATTGAAATTACACTCATAAAATGCAGGTATTTACTCTTCTCTCCCTGTATCTGCCACCTCATAAACTGGGTGACCTGCAGTGTATTTAATATTTAAAGGTCACCATGCAGAGCAGGGCCCAGCTAATAGAAGATCCAGACCAATTCCCAGCCTGGCACATCTCACCCACAGAAGTTCAGCCTTGCTGCCCTTTACAGAGACTTTGCCTTCATTAACAAAGGAATCCAGAGGAAGAAAGGTCACCTCAGTATTCTCCCTTGAGTGCTTCTTCTCAGGGCTCCTTTTGCCAGCTGTGCCTGACACCTACTTCTCCTTCAGCCTCACTTCCCAGTAAATGAGGAATTTATTCACCTCTTTTCCTAAAGGAATTGCCTGCCAGGCAGTGCAGGGCCCTTCAAACCCTGCAGCCCATCTCAGCAGCTTTTCTCAAGCCTGCAGGAGAAGTGAGAGTTAATATTTAGGCTCTGTCCCAGAGCAAGTTTCCATTCTGCTCTTGGAAATGAGACCCTGGTGCTGGCTGCTGCAGCCAGTGCTGAACGGAGGCTTCTCTCCCAGTGCTGCCATCTCCAATCTCCCAGCAAGTGTCAGGAGCTCTTCTCCCGGGCTGCAGTTATTTATCAGGTGGCCTGGGGGAAGGTCACTTTCCCTCTGTCATTTATCTCCTACATGCACGTTGGATATAAAATGCTCTCAGCTGCTCTGGAAAGTTTGCTGAGGTCTCTGCAGGAGGCTAAGGTGGGGTCAGTGCTCTCCACCCGACCCTGTCAGACAATTCTCTGCCTTTCTTCAGGGGCATTCAGGAAAGATAAATCTGAGCATCTGCATGATTGGTGCTGCCCTGAAAGCACACACGAGTGGGGATGGTTCTAGAAATAAACAAACCCATTGCTGTTATGTCTCACAGTGCTGCAGGAAATCATCTCCAGTGATGGATGCTGCCTGGACCAGAGGGAAGCTACAGAAGCTGTTTCTTTAATGAGTTAAACCAACAAAGCAAACACTAATTCCTCTAGCACAGACGAAACGAAAGCTGACAGTGCACTGCTGGCCCAAAAGGCACAGAACACACTGCCTGCTGCAGAGAGGCCCCCGAAGTACTGGAGGGAGAGATCATTTGCAGCCTGTGCTGCTCAGCACATTGCTGTTCCCTCTCTGCTGCGCTCCACCAGCGCTCAGAACTGAGCTGCACAGCCCTGGCACGGCCTGTGCCCAGAGGGCATGGCCAATGGGCAACCACCAGCAGTTTTCTTGCTGCCCACAGTCAAGCAAACTGTGTTCTGTGAAGGCAGATGAGCAGAGGCAGCCACCAGCCCATCTGGGTTCAGGGTTCCTCTTCTCACTGCAGATGTGGACAATGACCCTGGGTGGAAGGACTGCAGGTGAGCAGGAACAGGAGAGAATCCCACACCCAGTACAGGGAATTGCCAAGTGCCCAAATCCCATAGAGCACTCCAAATCCCTTCCTTCCCCCCACCCCACCTCTGTCTCTGGGGGTTTGAATGGGGAGGAGAAGGGAGGAGAACTGCTACCCCCTGCTGCGGGCTGCCTTGGCCCACAGTGACCCCTGTGGAAGCCTGCACTGGAACGGGGCTGGTGGCTGCCTGAGTTCTTTGTGCCCAGCACGGAATGGCAAATGGACACTGGGTCTAGAAAAGCACAAACAGAGCAAGGGAAGAGGCACGAGGTGCCAAGCAGCAGCAGAGCAGCAGGCAGCTCTCATCACCTCCCCCAGCTCTCTGCTCAAGCTCCCCCACATAAATGAAGCAGTTTCAGTACCCACCTAAGCCATCTCCATTGCCCAGGCTGCCCCACTGCACACCTCTGGCACAACCCTGCCCTGCAAGCTGCTCCTTCACCTTTGCCAGTGCTCATGCAGGTGTCAGGGTTGGCTCCAGCCTCACAGTCACACACAACAGACAGAGCCCAGCTGATGCTGAAGGGAAGCATGGAACAGAAGGATGCCCCTGGGGCTTTGCACAGCTCTGCCTCTGAAGCAGCTCTTCTCAGAGCAGTCCAAGTGGACTTGTGCAGCCTCCTCCTCCTCAGCAGCTGCCTGAGCCCTCTCACCACTGCAAGCCAGAGTTAAGAGTTTTTCCTACAGCCCCAACAGCACAAACCCTGCTGCCTGGGAGCAGTGGTGACCCCTTGCTGCCTGGGAGCAGCGGTGGCCCCTTGCTGCCTGGGAGCAGCGGTGGCCCCTTGCTGCCTGGGAGCAGTGGTGGCCCCTTGCTGCCTGGGAGCAGTGGTGGCCCCTTGCTGCCTGGGAGCAGTGGTGGCCCCTTGCTGCCTGGGAGCAGTGGTGGCCCATTGCTGCCTGGGAGCAGTGGTGGCCCCTTGCTGCCTGGGAGCAGTGGTGGCCCCTTGCTGCCTGGGAGCAGTGGTGGCCCCTTGCTGCCTGAGCAGGGGCAGCTGAGCTACAGATGGCACTGCAGGGTGTGCCCAAGCTACCCTGGCACAGATGTGCAGATGCCCTACCAGATCTGTCTGGGCCTTTTAGGGCTCTATTTTCCATTTCACTGAGTGCATAAAATCAAGCAAAAAGCCACTTTCAACAGGGCTGACTTAGTCAATTATTCTAATGAGTACCTGACACAGTGATGCTAATTAATTGGTGACTGATTCTACATCTTTGAGGTGTGGAGACGACGACGCAGCCTTGAATGTAGCGAACAGAGCCGGAGCAGAGCCACGCAGCTACAGGTCATGTCATGCTCAATTAGCTGCATGTTAATTGGACTAAATGACTTAAAACAAGCTACAAAATGCCTGACCGATGCTGTTACACAATGCCCAGTTGAGAGGTGGTGTTCTCCTGCCTGGCAGAGCATCAAGAAGCCACATCCCTGCCCTGGAGTTCTGGTGCCTGTGCCCTGCTTTGGAACAGAGACCCCCAAGAGCAGAGCAGACAGAGCAAGGTCCCTGAGGAGCTGCTGTTTACTCACAGAAAAGTAACCTGACACAAGCTGAGCCAACCTGTGAGCAACTGCTCCTAAGTGGGCATAACTGAAAAGGTTGACAGCTCCATACTCAAAAGGGCTGGGGGGGGAGAGGAAAAAGCTGTTTGTTGTTTACCATTTCACAGCCAAAACCCAAAAAGGGCCTGATCTGCAAATCAAACTTCTCTCCATCAGCTGCATTTGAACAAATCCTTTTAAGCCTGTGGAACAGAAAGCAGCTAAATGCCAAGCAACTTTGTGCCACATGCCAGCAGATGCTGGCAGGCAGATCCAAGCACACAGGTCTGCCCCTCTCTCCCCACCTCCTCCTCTGAAGGTCACACTTCGGTAAGAAGCGTTTCATGCTGAGCCACCTCTCAGACTCCCCCCAGGAACTGATGTCTCAGGGACAAGATCTCACCCCCCCGTGCCTCATGGCTCACCTGGGCTCCTGTCCTGACACCACTGCCTCCTTTCAAAGCATTGTAGCTTGCCCCAGCTCCAAGCAAAGCCTTTTCCAGCCAGGTTTCTGCACATGATCCATGTCTGTAGCAGGGGTTTAAGCAGCTCTCAGTGCCAGAAGGTACCAACTGACACACAATGAAGCTCTCAGGAGCCTTCCTTTCTCCTGCCTGCCTGCAGGGCTCTTCACAAACAGCAATGTCACTCTGACTTCTCAGCCTGCATCTTCTCACAGGGAATATTTTTAATGCATCAGGTGCAAAACTTCCTCTTCTGCTGGGGAGCTCTCTTGTGAGCACTTCCACAGAGCCAGAGCAAGCTCAGTGCTCTCCCAGGACACATCTGGCCTGATTCTCCACTCACCCAGAGCCATCCAATTCCTCAAGCAGTGGAATTTCTCTGAACAAACTTTCTTACTATTCCTATCTCCACTAAAAGAACAAACCAAGAAAACAGCCACAGAGGGGTGGTGCTGAGGGCCATGGCTCAGCCCCAGCCTTGGTGGAGCCAGAGAATGGTTGGGCTGGAGCATCTTCAAGGGCTTTTCCCACCCAAAATGTTCTGTGATTCCACACTTTGTGTTCCCCACTCTGCCATCCAATAGCACAAACACATCCAACCCTCTCCAAAGTTCTATCAGAGTCAGGAGGCAGGGAGAGGACATTGGCAGGAACCCCCCCAGGGAGCTCTGCTCCCTGTCTAAAGGTGTCCTCAAGCTGCTCTGCAGCTCCTTCAGTGAAGATGAAATATTCAAAGCACTGGAGGGGATGTGACAGGAGTTTGGGCACTTTATTTTAAGCTTTCATCACATGATGATAAATTACAACGAGGAACCTGCATGGGAGATGGATTCTCATGGCAGCTCTGAGCACTGCCAGAGAGTTCAACCCCACTGGTGCAAAGTGTGATCTGAAGTATCAGTTGTAATGTTTGCATGCAGGTAACACAGGTGAGCTTGGGCACTTCTGAGTCAGTGCCTCTGCTGAATCACTGAAAGGAGAGCAGGACTCCCCCAGGCAGGTTGGGAGATTGAGGCACACAGTTCACAGCAGCTCTTGAAACCCCCAGACTAAACAAATCCTCTCCTGGAGGACTTGTCAGGAGCTATCAGAGAGCAGAGATTTTGTTCACCTCCCTCTGTTCCAGTGGCTCCTGAAGCACTGTGGCTGTCAGCAAGAGCCAGGCTGAGTTAGTGCTGCTGCACCTGGCAGGGGCACTTCTGCAAGCCCCCAAAGGGCTCTCCAGGCACAACTCTGAGACAAAAGACTTCTGCCACTTGCCACAGCAGCAATGAGAACATCCTGGTTACGGCTCTGATACAACCTGGTGGCCACCACTGAGGGAAACAGGCAACCCTGTGCAGAACTGCAACCACCTCCAGCCACAGGCTGCCTGAACTTTACAAACTCCTTTGGTTGGGTTTTTTTTTTTTGCCTTTTGCTGCTGTGGGTTAGTTTTGTTTAATTAATCATAAGGAATTCTTTTCTTGCAATGTTTCTGGTTGACTTCTCAGCAGCACAAGTTGTCTTGCTCTGGGAAATGCTCATTTTTCACTGGATGGTTAAGAGGCAGAAGGCACTGCCTAGAAACCCAGAGGTTTGCACTGCTCAGCCTGGAGAGGAGAAGGCTCCAAAGGAGACCTTAGAGCAGCCTCCCAGTACCTGAAGGAGCTGAGCTTGTAGTGACAGGATGAGAGGCAATGGCTTAGAGCTGTAAGAGAGGAGACTGAGACTGGAGATGAGGAAGAACTTCTTGGCAGTGAGGGTGGTGAGACACTGGCACAGGCTGCCCAGGAAGGTTGTGGCTGTCCCCTCCCTGGAGGCGTTCAAAGCCAGGTTGGATGAGGCCTTGAGCAACATGAGCTAGAGGAAGGTGTCCCTGCCTATGGCAGGTTTCACAGAATCATGGAATGGTTTGGGTTGGAAAGGACCTTTCAAGGTCATCTAATCCAGCCCCCTGCAGCCAGGACATCTGCAACCCAAGCAGGTTGCTCAGAGCTGCAGACAGCCTGGCCTGGGATGGCTCCAGGGATGCAGCCAGATCCCAGCCTGGCCTGGGATGGCTCCAGGGATGCAGCCAGATCCCAGCCTGGCCTGGGATGGCTCCAGGGATGCAGCTCTGCCATCTCCATGACCACCACCTGTTAGTCCCTGAGTGCTACCACGTCCTGGCAAGGACACCACTCTGCACCCTTCCAAGGACCCTCTGTGCCTTGCCAAATCAATGTCCACTGAACTTGGCAAGGGCAGGATCAGCACCAACTGCCTCTGCTCCCCTGGAGTACCTCCATGGAGTGCTGAAATCTGCATTTACCTGTTGGGGATTTTCTCCCCTCCCTCCTCAGAACAAAACCTCTCTTCCATTAGGCTCTGTAAACAGCCACTTGCAAACACCCAGCCAAGGTGACAGAACCAACGGGGCTGAAGTGCTGCTCCTTTATCAGCAAAGTACCCATCTGGGAGGGAAAACAACTGAAAATGAGCAAGCAAACAAACCAGGAGAGGTCGTTCCTGCAGCTCCCTGCAAGCCTGGAGCCAGCTTTGTGCTACAGACTGAAGAGTCTGGCTGGGTTTGGGTGGTTTGGGATGGGAACTCAGCCACAGCCCCCAGGACTGACTCCAGTTTGTCCTCCTGGCAGGAGGAGGCACCTCTGCAGCTCACAAAGCCACACAATTCCCCAATGGGAAGAGGCAGCCAATTATCCAGAACAAATTGTGACTGTAACAGTGAAGATCATTTTATTATTGCCTGGAGGGTTTTTGAAGCTCTCCCTATGAAATTGTCTCGTAAATAATTCAATGGAAGTGATTTACTTTGGTGGGGAACTTAGAAGGGAAAGCCTTTGGAAAGAGCATTCTGTCAAAAGTTATTTAAATTGATTTCATTTTAAATTCCAAACAAATTGACTCAGATCAAATTTCACTATCAATTAACAAAAGCTGCTAATTTCTTGGTGTGTTAAGATAAACAGCTGGAAAAGAGCTACCAATGTGGTTGTGTTCACTCTGCTCCTGCTGCAGCCTGTTCCCAGGCAGGGGCAGGCTCTGAGCCCTGCAGAACTTGCAAGGACTTTAAATTGACTTCTTCAGAGCTCCACAGCTGCTGCCTGTGCTTGGGGCTGGGCTGAAGCTCACAGCAGTGCCACTGGGGGAGGACAGAGCAGCACAGCAGAGCTGTGGTGCTAAGGGTCAGCGCCAGACTTTGGACTCCTAAAGGTCTTTTCCAGCCTGAACCATCCTGGCACACCCTTGGCTGTGGGACACAGATCCACCCCCACGACCAGTGGAGGAGGCTTTCAGCTGAAATGCAACCACCCCCTCCCTGCACACACCACAAACAAACCCCAGGGATGGAGCTGTGACTGTTCACAGTGGGCACAAGGCCCAAGGGAATGCTGCTGCAAAGGATTGAGAAACAGACCAGAGGAGGAGCAACCAGCCCCAAATCTGACCACTGCCTGCCACTCCTGGGGCAGGCAACAGCACAGTGTACTCCTAAATCTACTGCACTCCACCTTGGGAAATCTAACCCAGACAGACACTGAAGTGACCTCTGTTTAGCAAGGAGACTAAGGAGACTGTGCCACATGAGAGCCCCGAGTGGGCTCAGATCTCCAAGTGATGCTTGGGCAACACAAACACTGCAGCAGAGGGCCCCTGGAGGAGCTCCCAGCCCTGGCTGAGAAGCAAAGCTGCAGAGAGCTGTGGCCTCTCATGGCTGGGGAAGGAACACAACCAGGAAAGCATTTAGAGATCTGGGAGCCTCTGGCTGCTAACACAGACTCAACATGTCTGAGTGATTTGCTTCTACAGGCAAACATCTCCCAGTGCCCCAATATCAGCTCCTTGCCTGGATGCATCTGAATGCCACCAGCAGCACAGGAGAGGCCTTCAGAAACACAACCTGCAGTGGGTGTCTGACTGGATCCCTCTCCACTCTTTGCTGCCTTTTCCCAGCTTTTGCTCTGCAGCTACGTTTTGCAGGGACACAAATATTTGCACAGCAGCTCTGGGCCATCTTTTGAAGCCATCTCAAAGCATCAAATCAAAAAGGGATGCAGGATTATGGCAGGGTATCAAACATGCCAGGTACTGCAGCCCTCTAAATTACAGCCACATAGAGAGAAGCCCATTTCCAGTTCCCACCACAGCTATCTGTCATGAACTGCCAATCCATCTTCTGTGAGCATCATTATTACAGGGCCCTAATCAGAGAATCTAATTTTCAGCCACTCAGCTTTTCAAAGGCAGCAGGGATTTATGGGGGGCTGGACTCTCCTACTCACTCACACCAAGTGAAATGCTTGGTGTGCTCTCTCCTAGAGTCACCAAAATCCAGGGAGCAGGAAGGGAATGGCAGAGCTGTGTAACCCCTTTTGGAGCTGCTGTGTCTCAGGAGTTAGGCAGCTGGTGGGAGGCTTCATCAATTCAATTTGCAAACTGAGCTTCCCCTTTGCCTCCCCCTCCCTATTGTTTTATCCCAGGTTTTATTGGAAACCCCAGGACACTTAAATCACAGCAGCTCTGATTAAATGCATGGTAATGAGGGTTAGGATGTATCAAGGAGGAATACAAAGGAGGAATGCAAACTGCATTAGTTTAATAAAGTGTTGATAGATCATGCTAAAGGCTGTGCCACTTCAGGAGAGAAGAGCAAACAATTCCCTGCAGGGCAGTTACTGGGGCAGGTCCTCACAGCCCCCTCCCAGCACATTTCCTTCCCTCAGGGCTGCACAAACAGAGGGTGTGGGTGACCCCCCCCCAGGGTCTGCAGGAGGGAATGGCCCAGGAGAGCTTCCTCAGTTATTTCCAGCATTGTCACTGCCTCCCCCTCAGCCACGGCAGAGGCAGCAGTGACCTTCGTGAGCCTTGGCAGATGAGTGCTGGGAAGCAACCGTAAAGGACCCAGAGCTGGTGAAGCAAATGCTCAAATGGGCTCCAGCTCAGGCAAAGGAGGAACACAAATCCCTGTTTTCCCATGCCCCAAGTCACAACCTGAACTCCTGAGCACTGTGAGCACCCTTCCAGCCCTTCGAGTGCAACTTCAGCTCAAAACATTCCCCTCTGAGGCTTTTTGTTGCATTCACAGAACCACAGAATGGCTCAGGTTGGAGAGGACCTGAGAGCTCATCTCCTCCAACCTCCCCACCATGGCCAGGGACACCTCTCAGCTAGGCCTGGCTGCTCAAGGTCTCATCCAGCCTGGCCTTGAGCACCCCCAGGGAGGAGGCAGACCACAGCCTCCTGGACAGCCTGTTCCAGAGTCTCACCACCTGAGTTCTTCCTCAGCTCCACTCTAACCCTGCTCTGCCTCAGCTCCAAACCATTTCCCCTTGGTTTGTGTCTGGGCACCCTCAGGACAAGACCCTCTGCAGCCCTCCTGCAGGATCCCTTCAGGCCCTGGCAGGCAGCTCTGAGGTCCCCCTGTAAAACACTTCAGAGTCAGCACAGTGATAAGAAGCAGCAATCAGGCTCAGCATCCCTGACCATGTCCAGCTACAGCCGTGCCAAGGGAGCACACAGTTGTGCCTCTGGCCTCATTTAGGTCCCTGATTGCAGCCTTTTAGCCACACCACTGCTCATTTTTTATGCCTGGCTGTTGCAGTGGTGGAATTAGGGCAATCCTCTCTAAAGCCACAGACAGCAGGAAAACATCTGCAGGGTAACCTGCATTTCCCAGGGGCTTGACCTCGCCTTGGGAAGGGCAAATCTCTAAGACAGATTTTAATAATGGTGGAACTTGGGCAGGGCAGTGCAGAACCCACTGCAGCTCCCTAATCCTGGCCATCAGATGGGATTACACAGCAAAGGAGGCACACTTTAATACTGCTGCAATCACCAGAGTGCAACTCTTGACAGAAATATCCCAAAGCTCTCATCAAATAGAGATGCTCCATTATTTATACTCCAATCCCTATTTTATGTAGCTTCCAATTACTCTTCTAAAATAGCTCTTATTAAATTAAAAGCAGAGATCCTTTGCAGCCTGGATCCCACCAGCTGCTCTAGAGCTTTGTCACCAGTAGCCAGGGATCAACTCTTCCCAAGCTTCCCAGCACTGACCATGGCAGATGCTTGCCAGGCACAGCCCAGACTGCAGAAGTCATTCTGGATGCTGGTGGCAGAAAGAACAGAGTGAGATGCTCAGGTGGAGCAGCTATGAGGCAGCTGCAGATATTCTGAAAGAAACCTCTTAGTTTAGAAGTGTTTTGGCAGGACTCAGAGATGAAAAGTGATTAAGCAGAGCAAGAGACAATGCCTGAGAGCAGAGGGAAACAGCGAGAGGCGGAGAGACAACAGCTGTAGAGCAGCAGCCAGGCTGAGGCAGCCAGCTCCAGAGCCCAAGGGGCTGCTGATTTCTTGGCTGCTCCACCTGTCAGCTCCTCCACAACCTCTGCACAGGACGAGGAAGAAAAGGTTTTGTGTTCTTCTGTACAGCACAGCAAAAATTTATGGTCAGATCTTGACCTAGAAGCGAGAACCACAGACAGGAGCTACCGAAAGGAAAAGAACTGAAGCAAAGGAAAATCTCAGTTCTCAGCAGCAGCTCTGGGCAGGGGCAGGTTATGAGGACAAAGAGAGGCTGCTGTGCAAACACAGTCTGCAGCTGAGCACCCCAAATAAAAGCTGAAGAAAGCTGCTACTGCCTTGGAGGAAAGGGTTAAGAGAAGGAACTGCTGACTGAGGCCAGGACTGGAACCCAGGAGCTCAGGGTCCCTGCTGTGGGGTGCACCTGTTCCACGGCTCAGGAAAGCTTCCCAGACAGGGCTCAAACCAAAAGGAGGAAACAATTGCTCATTGCTTATGCCCCAAAGCCCTAAAGACTGACTGGGAGCTGCTAAAAGAGCTCTGGACCAATGGGGGACCTCACCCCCCCTTTTCCACAGCAGTGTTTTACACCTGAGTCCCCCAAGACAAAAATCTGCACTGCCTATGAAACCTCCACACTGAAAAATGAGAGCACTTTCAAAAGGCATTTCCCTCCTTCCAAGGTCTTCTGCAACTCCCTTAAGTTTTCCTTCTCATCAATGAAAAAAAGTTAATTAAATACTAGCAGAGTTTTGCTAAACAAAGCTTCACAGATATAAATCCCTCCAGGGAGGCAGATTAGATGGTGAGCAACAGGCAGAGCCCCCAGGAAAATGAAGTGAGGACTCCACTGCTCCTCAGCTCAAGGATTAGGATGTTGCAGACCTGCCCTTGTTTGCCAGCTCCTGGGTCCTGGCTGGGGCTGTAAATTGTGTAAGCAAACCAAGCACAAACACCTCTGCAGACCCTGACACAGCAACTACTGACTGCAGGAGGGAGGATAAGCAGGGTGTGGAAAAGTCCTGCTGCACTGTTGCACCTTCTGCTGTGAGTCCTGAGTGGAACCCCCGAGGGGAATCACAGAGTGGTTTGGGCTGGAAAAGACCTCTGAGATCATCCAGTCCAACATCAACTCAACCCCACCACAGCCACAGGTCTCCTGAACACCTCCAGGGCTGGGGACTCCACCACCTCCCTGGGCAGCCTGTGCCAGGCCCTGACCACTCCTGCAGCAGAGACATTTTTCCAAGTCTCCAACCCAAACCTCTCCTGTGTGATTTCAGGAGAAGATAAAGAGCACAGCAAGCCTGAAGCCCTTGCAGGCACTGACACATCAAAGGGATCTCCTCCCTGTATCTTGCCCCGACTGTTACAGACCTCTCTGCCTTTCAGCCTTGTGTGGTGCCTGCCAGCCACCACAGAGAGGGCACCGCAGGGTGTGCAGAGTGCTGGTGTCATCTGGTGAAACCAAGACAAATAAATAGATACAAACGAGGTGGTGGAGTCAAAGAAAATCCTGTCTGCAAGGCTGATTAAGAGTAATTTGTTATGTTTCCCTCCTAATTACTGGAATTAATAGCAGTGCTGCATCCCACACTGCAGGTGAATGGGAGCTGCTCCTTGCCTTGGTTTAGACTTCTCCAGCAGGAAACAGTTACTCAAAGCTCCCTTGTAAGACTTTCCCTCATTAGGGAAGCTTCCACCAGCTATGGAATGAATCAAGTGCTGAATGTTTATGCACTGAAGTAATTGAGCTCCCTCCTGGCTGCACACAGGAGCAGGCAGAGCAGGACAAAGTTGCATTTGCTGCATGCTCAATGCATCCAGAGGTGACAATGCCTTTAGCTGCAGCAAACGCAGCCCCTGGCCCCATCCTGGCCCCACACAGAGCAGATACCTGCAGCCTGGGGCTGGGCAAGGCCAGGGCAGGGCCAGGGAGCACTCAGAGCTCTGTTCCAGCAGAGGTGGCTTTGCCCTGCCCCACTGGAACTGCCTGCAGGATGGTGGAGAGTTAATGAAGCATCCAGAGCTGGCCCCACACCAGTGCCAATGGAATAATTTTCTCTTTAATCCATGTTCTTGGTGTTAATAGAAAAGAAGCCAAACAACAAAAAGTAACTCATCACTTGCTGTAAAATTGCTTATACAGACAGAAAAAACAACCCCACTGCTCCCCAGGCTGCTCTGCTTAGCTCTGTTCCATTGTTTCTATTTAATGAACTGGCAAATAAATTACCAAAAAATCAGTTTTCTAAGCCAGTTACTTATGAATTCCACATTTTCAGCAACAAGTTCCCCAGATTAATAAATCAAGGAGATGGAGAAGCCTGCTAATTTAATTACACAATTACCAGTGCTGTAACATTTATTTTAAGGACCTGACACAGCTAATGGATGCTTTATTTATTTATTTTAAGTGATAATAATATTTGTAAATTAAAAAAAAAAAAAATTTGTTTCTGCCCTTCCCCCCTGCTCCCTTTCTTCAGGGCCACAATCACAGGCATCTTCATGTTCCCTTTCTTGGAGTGCAGTGAATGCCTGTAGGAAGCACAAGTGCCAGGCCACTGCCACGACACACCTGAAGCACCCCAGAAGAAGAGGGCAGGATCTCAATGTTCCCATTTGGTGCTGAGAAGGGGAGGGAAGAAAAAAAGAACCCCAAACCAAAACCCCCCACATCTGCTTTGAGGTGAAAGAGCCTGGAGGTGCCACACACCCTGAGCCCACTTGGTACAGCCAGACAGAAGCTGATAGAGCTCCACAATGAAGTCCTAATTAACAAAGCTACTGCCACTCTGATGAGACTTCCAGGAACAGAGCAGGGCCAGAGCCTCCAGCACTACACCAGAGAGGTTGGTGTCATTCCACTGCAGCAGAGCCCAAGGGAAGGGTGTGAGGAGCTGTGCTCTGGCTGGGATGGGAACAGGTCAAAGGAAAGAAGTCAGAGAGCTGTGGTCAGTGGGACAGAGTCCAGCTGGAGGCTGTGACTGGTGGAATCCCTCAGGGGTCAGCACTGGGACCAGGATTCTTCAATGTGTTCATCAATGACCTGGACGAGAGCAGAGGGCACTGGCAGCAAGTTTGCTGATGGCACTGAGCAGAAAGTTGTGCTTCCATCCAGAGGGAATTGGGCAGGATGAGAGTTGGGCAGGGAGAACTGAATGCAGTTCAACAGGGGCAAGTGTGGAGTGTGGCACCTGGGCAAGAAAAACCCCAGGGAGCAGTACAGGTTGGGCACTGAGCTGCTGGAGAGCAGTGAAGGGCAGAGGGACTTGGGAGTGCTGGTGCATGGAGGATGCCCATGAGCCAGCAGAGTGCTCTGGTAGCCAGGAGGGCAAATGCCATTCTAATCCATCCCAGAGGGGCTGTGGTTAGTAGGTTGAGGGAGGTTCTCCTGCCCAATCCTCTACTCTGCCCTGGTGAGGCCACATCTGGAGTCCTGTGTCCAGTTCTGGGCCCCCCAGCTCAAGGACCTCAGGGAGCTGCTGGAGAGAGCCCAGCACAGAGCCACAGAGATGCTGAAGGAAGTTGAACATCTTCCTTATGGGGAGAGCCTGAGGGAGCTGGGAGGGGAGCCTGAGAGGAGACCTCAGCAGTGGGTATCAAGGTGAGTGCCAGGAGGCTGCAGCCAGGCTCTGCTGGGTGATGCCCAATGCCAGGACAGGGGCAGTGGTGGAAGCTCAGGCACAGGAGGTTCCATGTGAACCTGAGGAAGAATTTTGCCCTGTGAGGGTGACAGAGCCCTGGCACAGGCTGCCCAGGGGGGCTGTGGAGTCTCCCTCTCTGGAGGTACTCAAGTACCATCTGGATGTGTTCCTGTGTGATCTGCTGTGGGTGACCCTGCTCTGGCAGGGGGGCTGGACCAGGTGAGCTTTGGAGGTCCCTTCCAGCCCCTGGCATCTGTGATTCTCTGTTACTGGGAGCCTCACTCTTTCCCCAGCAGTGTTACAACTGGTGAGAGCTGCACATGGAAGGCAGAAGGCAGATTTCTCCAGCAAAACCTTGTTCCCTGGATCCCTGCCACAGTGCACAGTGTATTAGGAAATCATTTGAAATATTAATCCAGCAGTTTATCCTGGACAGTTGTACAGGCACTGAGCTTCCTGCCTGTTTGTGCCAAGTTCAACTCTGCCCCAGCTCCCTGGAGAGTCTTTACTAAACAGAACTGAGAAGGGGGGAAAATACAGAGCAAGATTGCTGCTTTGAAGGGAAAAGAGAGACAAAGGGTCAGAGGGATCACAGGAAGATCCAAAAGGACCTCTTCTTTCTAGGGCTGTCTTCAGAGCTGAAGAGGCTACAGTGCTGAACAAAGCCTTTAGCTTTCTAAGCCAGCAAGGGAGCTTCATCTGTGGGCATCTGCTCAGCCTCACCCATGCCCTGCACTGCTCACAGGGGGAGAAGATTCTCCTCAGCAGTTCTGCTCCCTCACCTTGCCCAGCACAAAGCAGCTCTCCCTCTCTCTGGACTGGCTCTCAACGAGCAGCACAGGAGAGCTGCTGCATGCAAAGCTGCCCAAGCTGCCCAGCACTGCCACTTCCCTCTCCCTGTCCAGGCTAACCAGGTTAAAAGATGATCTTCAGTCCCAGCCTACCTATTTTCTGCCCAGGGAATCCAGCAAGCTACTCCTCTAAGTGCTGCTATCACTCTCCACTGCTGCAGGGCTTTGTCTTATTACAGCAGATTGGCTCCCTCCTGGGAGGAGATGCTCAGGTGCCACCAGTGGGAACTTGGCCACTCTTTACCAGCTCCCCCTGCCAAAGCCATGGAAGTGACACCTGCAGCTCCAAGGTGCCACCCAGCAGCTGGGTAGTCAGCAATGCTGTGAGGACACCAAACGAGTTTGTCCTGCCAATATACAAACAACAAACCAGAAGCCTCCACCAAGTCTTGCAGTGAATGTATCAGGAACAAATAAAAAGAGAATCCACAGAACCATGGACCCAAAGGTTGGGAAAGGCCTCAAAGAGCACCGAGTCCAACCAGCAACCCAGCACCATGGCCACAGGGGCCATGGCCACACCTGTCCTGAACACCTCCAGGTATGGGGACTCCACCACCTCCCTGGGCAGCCTGTGCCAGGCCCTGACCACTCTTGCAGCAAAGTTTCCTCATCTCCAATTCAAATCTCTCTCCTGGTGCAACCTGAGGCCATGTCCTCTCATCCTATCACTTGTTCCTTGCAAGAAGAGCCCAACCCCCAGCTCACAGCAGCCTCCTTTCAGGGAGCTGTAGAGAGCAATGAGGTCTCCCTCAGCCTCCTCTTTTCCAGACTCTGAAGTTCCTATCCAGAGGAACTATTAATGGAGATAAAAAAAATCAAAGCAGAGAATGGGTGACCTGCACTGTCAGCATAAAAGAGAGCAGCAAGCCCAGCAGCTCAGACCAGCAAGGGAGGCAAAGCAGCACAACCCTGTGCTGAAGGGGAGCCACTCAGAGCAATTATTAATGCAAAGAATGAACATTATTACCATAATGTAACTGGAGATGCATCTGAACAGGCCCCCCAGGGGAACAACTTGATGTATGTTTACAAGCCAGCGTGCCAGGGAAACAAAAGGACACTCCAGCTAAAGAGACATATTTATCTGTGCAGGGTTTAAAGTGGCAGTGATGAAAGAGCAACTCCCAGACCCATCAGCACCTTCCCAGGAACGCAGCCTCTGCTCTCAGCAACGGATCCAGCACCTCCCAGGGGACACCTGTAAGGGGTGCACAGACTCATAAATAATTAATGGGTGTTAGAGAGCAGTGCCTCAAAAGCACAGCAGCTAAAGCTGTCTGGTTGCTGACGACACTGAGCTGTGTGCTGCTTGAGAGCAGCCCTGGGGAGAGAGACTTGAGGGTGCTGGTGGAGGAGAAGCTCAATGTGAGCTGTGAGACAGCAACCAGAGCCTGGGCTGCAGCAAGAGCAGAGTGGGCAGCAAGGCCAGGGAAGGGATCCTGCCCCTCTGCTCCCCACTGCTGAGACCCCACCTGGAGTACTGCAGCCAGTGCTGGAGCCCCTGGGACAAGTGGGATGTGGAGGCTCAGAGAAGGGCCACGAGGATGAGCAGAGGGCTGGAGCTGCTCTGCTGTGAGGAGAGCCTGAGGCAGTTGGGGCTGTGCAGGCTGGAGAGGAGAAGGCTCCCAGGTGACCTTCTTGTGGCCTTGCAGTATCTCAAGGGGGTACAAGAAAGCTGGGGAGGGACTTTTGGGCTGTCAGGTGGGGATAGGACTGGGGGGGAATGGAACAAAGCTGGAAATGGGGAGAGTCAGCCTGGATGTTAGAAAGAAGTTCACCACGAGGGTGGTGAGAGCCTGGCAGGGGTTGCCCAGGGAGGTGGTGGAAGCCTCATCCCTGCAGGTGTTTAAGGCCATGCTGGAAGTGACTCTGAGCAACCTGCTCTAGTGTGAGGTGTCCCTGCCCATGGCAGGGGGGTTGGAGCTGGTTGATCCTTGTGGTCCCTTCCAGCCCTGTCTGATGCTATGATCTGAGGTGTTCAGAAGCAGCTGGCTGCCCCATGCAGGCTCAGTCACAGCTCAAGTATCTGTCAGCTGCTGAACTCTTCACCTGCTGCCAGCAGGGTGAGGATGTGCCAGGTCAGAGCAGAGAGCTGTGACCCCAGAAGGCTGAGGAAACAAAGCTGAACTTCTGCTGCAGAGCTCCTGGGTCACACCTTCCGAGCTGCTCTGAGCCCTCAGCTACAAATGAGCAAACACTTCATAATAGATGAACCTGCTCCAGCACCAAGCCCCAGCACTGCTGCTCACACCAGGCTGCCTGCAGTGCAGGAAACTGAGCTGAGCTCTCAGCAAGCTCTGCAAGACGTCACAGACACTGATGCAGAGTCTCTGGCATGAGCCAGGGGACAGGCAATGACCTGAAGGTCTCTGTGCAGCATATTGCTGCTCTTTGCCCAGGCCTTGCCTTTAGTGCTGCAGCTCCTCAGCCTCCCTGGCCTCCAGCAGCAGCTACCTTGGTGTAAGCAAATCCATGTTTGTGTGACTTGCTCCTGGAGAGGTTTGGCAGCAAGCTGCCTGCTGGCTCACGCTGCAGGGAGCACTGGGGCAGAGCACAGTGAGTGCAGTGCCTGGGTCCACAGCAGCACAGCTGCAGGATCAGTCTGCCCAAACACAAGGGTTTGCTGTACAGGTAAGGTCCTTTAATGCTATTAATGAGGTTCATTAGTTCTAAGGATTCATTTAAGAGGGCAAGGGGAAAGGCCCCAAGTGCTCTCTGGGCTGAAGCAAGCCTGCAGACACCAGGAGTGCTGAAGCACATTCAGCAGTGTGAGCCCAGGAGCCCTCTGGAGTTTTCTTTGAGTGCATTACTTTTAAATTAGAGATGGGAAATTTCCCCTGCCGAAGCTGGACAGAAAACAGCTGTGCTCATTAAAAGAGGAGGAACTGCTAAGCAGTTACATAATCAACACTGTGTAATTAACAGAGAATTATAATGGTAGCTGTGGCAGCGAGCTGGAGCTGTGTGCCATGCAGAATGCTAACAGCCCTGCAGGCTGCTGCCCTTTGTGCTGCTTCCCCTGCTGAGTGGCACTGCCCAGGCTGCAGATCCAAGCCCTGTTCCCCACCAGCTGAGACAAAGCTTCTCCAGGCCAGCTGGGTGGGCAAGGGTCACTCTGAGGGGGCAGCAGACACAGATTTCCTTCTGCCTACATGAAAACATCCACACTGCTCTGTAACAGAAGCATCAGGTGGTCAAAAAAGCTTCCCCGGAGCAAGGAGGTAGAGGAGCACATCCCAGAATTTCTTGCAGCCTCCTTCTGGAAATTTCCCTGTGCTCTTGGTGGTTGTAAAAGCACTGAGCAACAGGAGAGGAGCTGAGGCAGTCTCATATGTGGTGCTGTGCAGGCTACCTGCATGACCAAACCCCCAAAGGCTGGGCCTGAAGATGTCCCTAGCTCAGACCATTCCTCTGCAGGTGTCTCTGGGGGCATCACACAGGCTGCTCACTGCTGGCATGGCTGAGCCAGTGAAATATTGCCAACAGGGCAAGTCAACAGACCCAAGACAGAGCATCTGCCACAGCCAGAGCCAGACTGAGTGTCAGAAGCAATCTGAATGTAAGGCCAGGCCCTGAGTCGATGCTACAGGAGCAGACAGCTTCAGCATGCAACATGAGAGGTGAGGATTCAGCTTCTTGTGCCACCAGGGAGCTTGAGCAAACCTCTCTCACAGCTACTCCTGCTGAGTAACTTCCACTGACCTGGACGAGCACTACACACACAAACACCCCTGAAAATCCCTGCCCCAGCCCCTCTGGACCTGTCCCTACTTCACAGGCAGGAACTCAACCCCAGAAGCAAAAGCAGGACCAACAACTCTGCATGGCTTGGTCCAAGCCTGCTGCTCTGTGCTTGCTGCAGGGCACCTCATGCAAATTCATGCCCTGGTGCCAGCAGCTTGCAGCAGGCAGGCTCAGCTATGCCAGCACTGTTCCATGGAAGCCTTCAAAGCACAGGGAGAGAAGTTGGCAACTCTGAAGCACACAGAGTGCTCTGCAGCCCTTGCACTGACCACCTCCAACAGGACAGGGTCTCCCTGGCTGGGCGAGTGCACTGCATCACCAGGCACCAAAGTGGTGGCTGCAAGGCTGCAGATCCACCCTGCCAAGCCTGAGAGCCTTCTCAGAAAGGAGAATCCTAGCAGAGGGCTGAGTTGGCTCCCAGTGGCCTCTCTACAGAGAGCTGTGATGGTGCCACACACACACTCACATCTCCACACTGAGCCTTTCGCAAGCCTGAAGAGTCAGTTGGGCCAAAAGCTGCCCAGTCCTCTCCTCCTCCCCCCTTCCCCCCAGGGAATTCTCAGAGGTTTCCAAGTGAATTCATCTGTCAGAAGCAGGCAGGAAGTGCTAAACCTAACCCCGGAGCCTTGCTCTCCTGGGCTCGTTCTGTAGCCACTAGATGACACCACTCCCTTAGCTACTCGCCCACTCCTCCAAGGCTTCCGAGCACCTCCAGCTCGGGTCCTGCATGCTCAGAAGTTCTGGGCACCAACTCCTACCTTCAGCACAGAAACCAAATGCTCAGCAGACTACAGGAAAAGCAGCTCAGCTCTTGCAAAGTTTCCATACTCACTGCTTAGCTTTGTGCATGACTCTGCCCAGCCTGACCAAGCTGTTCCATTTGGATGCTCTCTGCATTTGCAGTTGCCTTGCAGTCTACTGAAAGTTCCTTCATTACTAGGGCATACCAAAGCAGATAATAAATAAGAACTAAGATTAGCACAGAGTGAGTTGGGTTGGAAGGGACCTTCAAGATCACCCAGTTCCAGCCCCCTGCCATGGGCAGGGACATCTCCCACAAGGCCTCATCCAACGTGGCCCTCAACACCTCCAGGGCAGGGGCACTCACAGCCTCCCTGGGCAACCTGTGCCAGTGTCTCCCCACCCTCGCTGCCAAGAATTTCTTCCCAATCTCCAGCCTAAACCTTCCTTCTTCCCACCTAAAGCCATTGCAAACAGCTCTTCAGAAACTCCTGGAAGCAAAGCTGCTCTTGAATTGAGACACATCTCAGGAGGGGCTCTCTTAGGACAAAGTTAAAGGTCCCTTTGCTGCCACAGGATCTGGTAGCCTACAGCAAGTCTCAGGAATCTCAATCTGGATCCAGCGAATGCCAAAACTAAGACTTCAAATTACTGCTCCTTCCTGTTGGTCCATTTGCAGTCATCACTCAAGAGCAGGAGTCAATGTTGCAGTGCTGCAAGTGCCACAGGACACATTAAAATGTGCTTAATCAACTGCTTCTGTAGGGGTTTAATGATGGGAACTGGACAGGCTACTTTAGTCCCCCACATTAAAACACAACTGTGTGGTTTATTTTATGCCTCGAAGAGATCCTTTTCTTCAAGGCTTGGGTTTTTTTAATTGCTTCTGGAACAGCACACTGTCATTTAACCTCTTCTCAGTCTCATTTCCCACCTTCTCCATTTTCACACACAATTGAACCGACTTACAGCAAAGCAGAATTTATTAAGCTGAAGACAATGTGGGTAATCAACATAATGCACTGTCTGCTAATCCCTGCTCACTCCATCCCTTTTTTACTGTTTATTCGACTTTTGGTCCTCATTGTTGAGAGCAGGAGTATGGATTTTCCTCCCTGAGAAGAGCCATTCAATTGGAAAATGCCTGTGATACTGTGCAGGTTGTATGCACAGGCTCCAGCAGAGCACTGGATAAAAGCACCATCAATCACATCAGTGCAAGGAGCCTGAATTCTCAAGCCTCTGGGAATTCCTCCTTTAGCAGTCCCTACAAAAGCAGCAGCAGGATGAGAGGCTGCAGAGGTGCACCCAGCAAAGCCACAGTCAGAGGGTTGGGATTGTCCCCAGTCCAGATGTGGCTGCATCTGAACATGTGTGTGCAGTTTGCTTGCAAACTGAGACCTCAGTCCCATGAAGACCCAAACTGCTTCACCAGGCAGGCTCTGACTCACACCTTTCTGTTCCACATCTCCATTATCCCTCAGGCAGCAGATCCCAATGTATCCAAGGGAGCAAGGCCAGCAGCTGCAGGGGGCTCTGCTGATTCTCCACCTGCACTGCTGCCTCCAGCTCTGGAACCTCCAACCCGAGAAGGGCATGGAAGGGGTCCAGAGAAGGCCACAAAGATGATCTGAGGGCTGGAGCAGCTCTGCTACAAAGAGAGGCTGACAGAGGTGGGGTTGTGCAGCCTGGAGAACAGGAGGCTCCAGGGAGACCTCAGCAGAGTGGAAGGGTGCTAGAGGAGAGCAACTCTGGCAAAGGATGAGAGCTGATGGCTGCAGACTAAACCATCCCAGCTAAGGTTAGAGGTTAGGGTACCACCACCCCCAGGGTGCTGAGGCACCCAAACAGGTTGCCCAGAGAAGCAGTGGAGGCTCCAAGCCTGGCGTGTTGAAAGCCAGGCTGGATGAGGCCTTGCGCACCCTGGGCTGGGAGGAGGTGTCCCTGCCCATGGCAGGGGGTTGGCACTGGATGAGCTTTAAGGCCCCTTCCAACCCAACCCACTCTGTGATTGTGGCATGCACAGGACCATGACTGCAAGGAGCACTATGTGGAGGATGCACTGAGACCCACAGCTGTGCAGCATCATTTCAGCACTTTAAATTGCTGCCTGACTGGCCATGGCTTTTGCTGTCTCTTTGAAGCAGACACTGCAGCAGGTACAGGCACAGCAAGCAGCAGCAGGTGTGGGGGGAACAGCAAAGAGGAAACCAAACCCCCACCAGAACAAGATCCAATACCTGTCCAATTCTCCCATGTCAAGGCATCTGCTCTCAGCTGAACAGGCAAACATCTAACCTGAATCACTGCTGAGCTGTACACACCCTGACACCAAATTACAAACAAGAGATGCAGTCAGCTGAGTAATTGACAGAAAATTAAAGCAGCTCTTGCAGACAGATCTGATTGCAGGGTCTGACAGAGCTCTCTGCCACGCAGGGTGGTCGGAGGGAGGAACCAGCCATTATTTACAGGAGATGAACAAGCAGCTGAATTGAAACATTTCAGCAGACACCTCCTCATGGAGATATTTAGCCCCTTTTTATCTTTCAATTAAAATAAATTATATTTCTATTTGCCTTTAATTTCTTTTTGTTTCCCTGCTACCCTGCATGCCATTACGCCTCAATCTGCTCCTGCTCCATCGCATTCATCATTGAAGGGAGCTCAGAGTAGTGTGAGAAAATAACTCTGCAGCCTATTATGCTAGAGCAGAGCCAGCATCCACAGTCTGCTCACATTAATGAGCTCAGGGAGAGTGTTTCCATTCTGGAGCCCTCGTTTTAGGCAGGGATATTCAAATGGCATTGTCAGAGTCACCAATCAAGATTGCAGTGTGGGTTCATTACCTAATGTTGCCTTCCACAAGAGCCACTCATTCCCCCCTGTCTCAGCTGGGTCCCCAGCAACAGTTTTGCCACCTCACAGGTTCCTCCAGCCCCTGCAATGTGCTCTGCTAGTGGGGGACTGAGGAAAACAGAAATGCTCCAATAAATCAGTCTGCAGAATCAGGGCTGCTCAGTCTGCTGCACTGACTGCATGAGTTACTGCAGTGAGCCCTCAACCATCCAATGACATCAGTCACAGAATGGGTTGGGTTGGAAGGGACCTTCAAGATCATCCAGTTCCAATCCCCTGGCAGGGACACCTCCCACTTATCAGGTTGCTCAAGGTCCCATCCAGCCTGGCCTTGGGCACTGCAAGTGTTGAAGCCTCCACAGCTTCTCTGGGCAGCTGGCAGCAGGGCAGAGGCTGTGTGGGGGTGGGAGCAGGGGGACTGTTTGCTCAGCCTGGTGGCAGAGCCAGGAGAGGATGTGGATGGGCTAAGGAACAGTAGGGAGATGGAGGAAGAGAGGGACACATGGAACCACTCTGTGACCTCCCTGAGCGAGCAGCAGGCACAGGAGCAGCCAGAAGGGTTGGAGCCTTCAGAACCCATTTTAAAGTTTCTGGACACCTGAGGCTGTTGCTGACCTTCAGAACACCAAAGCTGCTTCCAGCAGCTGGATCAAAGGCACCAAGTTCCCTCAACACTTCCCCTAGTCGTTGAGACAGATAAAAGGGTTGAAAAGGAACACAACAGAGGACAGCTTTTGCAAATTAAATATCAGCTACATATTTCTGAAGAAAATAAACAACTTTCAAAATTCTCTCCAGGTGCAGCTCTCCTATCAGCCAAATTGGATCTTGTCTGAGAGAGATAAAAATCAACAATTCCCTATCTTTAATCTTTGATTTAATAACCCCATTCCTCTCCAAGGGATGAGCAGGGCTGATTGCATTGCTGAGGTCTGTCAGGTGGGGGGCTTGGGGGGGGGGGTTGTGGGGAGCACAGGGGTGTGCTTCATTTAAGTTCATAGCATCCTCGAGCCTCCCTTGAGCCAGAAGAGTGCTTAATGACCTTGCTACCCAGACTGGGCATGCATGTCCTCCTGTCTCCTGACTTCCCCAGCAAAGGCTTCAGAGCAAAATTTTGTTTCATTTACCAATAATGCAAAAAGATTCAGTCTCCTGCAAAACAAACCATCAAATGTCTGCAGTTTGACCAAAAAAAATGAAGGGCACACAGAAAGGCACAGAGAAGGGCAGAGTTTATCCTGGCTTGGCTCTGCACAACCACCACCTGCAGTGTCAATGGAGGGAGGAGATGCATTGGGCTGCAGCTAGGCTGGGGAACAGGAGGATGAGCCTCACTCTCCTGGAAGGTGCCTGCAGCCAGGGAGGGGTTGGGCTCTTGCCCCTGGCAACAAGTGACAGGACAGAGGCCATGGCCTCAGGTTGCAACAGGAGAGGTTCACACAGGACATCAGAAGGCTCTCAAAGCCTGACCAGGCAGCCCAAGCTGAATCCCTATCCCTGGAGGGGTTTCAAAGCTGCAGGGATGTGGCACTGAGGGTACTGTTCAGCCTTAGACTTGGTAGAGTTAGAGAATGGTTGGCCTGGACGACCCTAAAGGTCTTTTCCAACCACAACCATTCTGTGATTCCATCCTTGAGTGCCAGGTGGATGCTGCCATGCAGGTTTGGGTTCAGCTCACAGGCTTCTGTCACCCTCCCCAAGCAAGCAGCACTCGCAGCCTGTTGGCCTGTCCTGCCCAGCCTTATCTTGTAACAGAAGCACTTCTCTAAATGCTTAATAAATCTATTTTTCCTATAGTGGAAGGCTCAGGTGATCCTTCTGTGGCTCCTGCAGCATGGCTGTGCTGGGAACACTCTGCCACTGGTGACAAATGCAATCTCCCTGCTGGGCTCTGCAGCCCTGCTGTGGGCCCAGCAATCACAGAGCTAATAGGGCCCTTCAGAGATTATATCTGAACTGGAATTACTTCTTTATAGCCCTTGAGCATTTCTCACATTAAAGCAGTGATGTCCATTCCCACCCCCCCTGCTTGTCAGGGTGTGACTCTGGAGTGTCTGCAATCACAGCCTGCCTGCCTTTGCCCTCCCCTTACCTCGCCCTGCAGTGAGCAACACAACATTAATACATTCCTGTTTCACTGCAAAAATAAATCTCAGGTTCAGGCCTGAAGCTAAAGACCTCATAGACTGATGAATACTTTCCCAGCACTTTTACTTACTGCAAAATGATAATTGATGAGTTCATGGCTATCCAGATGGATTACAAGGAAGCTTAAATGCCCTTGAGAAAAAGGCAGGATGAATGGGCAGGTAGGTATGAGGAATTGGATGGATCCATAACCTAATAAAAGGATACAGGCAACCCCTCCAGACCTTGGGTTTTCACAGAGCTGTAGCTGCCAAGCTGTGTGTGGTGCCACATAAAAGCTCTTCTGCCACACACAATTAGCCCTCTTACAGTTTTAACCTATTAGCCTAGAGCTGAAGTATTTTCCTCTAGCTAAACTTAATGAAAACATCTCCATGTCATTATGAAAAAGTCATCTCATCATGCTCCCTATTTCAAGCCATTACACTGCTTTTAACATTTGGGAAGGCAAAGTTACCTCTAATTTACCTGATCTCTTCCTTAATAAATGCTCAGAGTCATTGCAATTGTTTATGCAACATTTAATTCCTTTTTGAAGGGGGTTAAGGAGCCACAGAATCCTTTCAGCTGGAAAAGACCTCCAAGATGATCCAGTCCAGCCTGGACTGGACACAGGCAAGGTGACACCGAGGGGTGCTGTGGGGATCCTGTCTGGGTGCTCTAAGTGGGGGAGGTTTTTCTCCAGGTTCCTCAGGGCATGTTGGTAAGAAGTCAGTCACTGATCAAACAGGACACAGGACACTCACACCACACCAGCCAGGCCAGCTAAGAGAGCTTTTATTCTTCCTCTGATTCCTTTAACCTCCTCCTTTCAGCATCAGCTCTGGGAATACACAGCTGAATCCCCCAAAGGCTTAGGAGTGTACACAACACTCTGCTCCTTCCACAACTCAGAACTCATTTTCAGAGACATAATTGAGAATATCTATCAAAACCTACAAGTGTTTGCTGACCCAGGGAGAAAAAAAAAAATCATCTCTTCCTGGGCCTCAGCACTAATACACTGCCCTAAGACTCCAGGCAGTGCCAGCAGCTTCCTCGTTTCTGGGTCAAAACAAACAACATAAAACAATCACAAAGTTCAAGCCATCTATAATGAAAGCCATAAGCCAGTTACACAGTTTATTAGCTACAAGAAATCACACTGAAATCAGAGCTCCACTGGGAATGCACAACCCAATTATGTGACAAAAACACAAATGTATTTCCAGGGGTGTTTTAAGGAGGTGCCAGCCCAGCTGCAAAGAGGGAGGGGTGGCAGCTAAACCTGCATCCTGGCAGCGTGGCAAGCCCTGTTTGCAGGACAGCAACAGAACCCATGCAGGTTAGGGAACACCCAGAGGGAGGGAGAGGCAGAAACCTCAGCACACTGTGGGCAGCCTGTGCTGACTGCAGCTCACTACTGCAGGAGCCTGCAGGGGTTTTGTGCCCCCCTACACAGAGCCAGCTGAAGCCTGGCACAATGATGACCCACACTGATACACCTTCACTTACAAGTTTTTTTCAGCTCCTCCTTTCTGTATTTTGAATAACAATGCTAAATGGTTCCAGTTCTTGAGGCATAAGGGGTCAGTCCCAGGCATCATCCCATACAATCCCCCAAACTCCAAAAAACACTTCTGCCTCTTTTCACCTTATGCAAACAGGATTCATTCACACCATGCATTGGACCCAAACCATTTCACTTCCACTGCCTTTACCCAAAACCCATCCAGCTTCCCAGTATTTTTTAAAGGAATGCAGATGCTGCCCCAATTAGTACTGCAGCACCAACAGGCTTCAGTGCAAGCAGGCAGGGCTCTTAGGTAACAGAGTTCTCACCCAAATCAAGAGCCTAAAAAGAAAACCTCAGTCTGAGCCTCTTTGTTCCTTAGTTCTTCCCTTGTGGAAAGAATAATAGAACTTGAGCAGCTCACAGGGGTGTTGTCAGAGTAAGTGCATTAGAGGTGAAGAGCTGCTCAGACAGCAGAGTGATGGAGGACAATGCCTAAGACAGGATTTCATTTATTCAAAGCCCTACAAAAAGTGCTCAGCTCCAGAGATCCTGCAATAGGCATCTCCAATGCTGAAGTGTTCTTAAATCACTCTAAATATATATTACCAAGCAAGAAGGGGTTTGTGGCCAAGTGTAAACCAGTTTTCCTCTTAGGAGGAAAAAAACCAACACTTTTATCATCCCTCCTATTTCATTCTCCCAGTTTTATCCCTGCCTTCGTTGCCACTTTACGCTGCAGCAGAAGCCAAGAGCGTAACTCAGGGCTCTGTGGATATGTTTGTTCAGTAAGCAAGTTAAATGTGTTTGCATAACTCCTGCTCAAAGAAGATTCAGCCTGCCCCCAACAGCTGCACAGTGCCCATCCCCTCTGCAGATACAGCTCAAAACCAGAGAGAGTAAAACAAACACAGAGACCATGCACAGCACCTGGCTTATCACAGAGGCAGGCAAGCCAAGCTGTGCCAGGGGATGGGAGGAGGAAAGAGTTACTCTAGAGGTGCAATGACAGCTTTGCACAAAGACAGTCATTATGTGGATGTTCAGAGGGTGCAGCAGAACAAACCTGAAGCACCCTTACTCCGCTACTGTTTTCAGTGGGACTGGTTATGAAATGAGCTGCTGGGTAAGGACAACACAAAGCCAACTGCTGGGGGCCTGAACAAGTCCCCAAACACCTCCTCTACTTCCCTGCTATTCACATCACCTGCTTTTAGCAGCATGTTTACATGGAGCACCAACAGTGGCCCAGATCCTGCTGGCACTGCAACAAGGGCTGCCTCTCCCTGGCACTCCATGCTCTGCATTCCAGAGGTGGAGCAGCAGAGCTCTTCCTTCACTCCTGCACTCTGGCTTAAGCCAGCAGTGCTGCTCAGTGTGCAGATGGAGTGGCCTACACTTGTCACAACCTTTATAACTCATCTCAGAGGAACTCATACTGGAGACCACAAACCAAACACAAAAATCCTTTCCAGACTTCAGTGACTCCAGGATCTCACCCAGAACTCCAAGAGTTCTGCCTGTAGCTGACAGCTTTCAGCAGCAACAGCACAACACTAACTTAACCTTCACACAGCTCCCAGGTGGGAACTTAAGTTCAGACCTCCACTTACTTTCTGCCCCTTGCAGAAGGGGAGCAGCCATGTCTGGAGCCTTCCCCACCCTGCTGTCTGCTGCTTAGAGATAGGTTTTGTTGATAGATTGTTATTCCAATTAGCTGACTGGCTGATTCCCTATAATTACAATAGTTTGTCACCAGGTTGTTTTCTCTAATTTGTCACCTCAATTACATACATTAAACTGATTTACAGGAGTGTGTTATAGAACTTACCTTCAATGAAGCATCTGCAAGCAGAGCTCTCTGTAGACTCTTTGGCTCCTTGACCGTGCTGTAGGTGTTCCAGGGACAGGCACTCCCCTCTCAGCCTGGGAGAGACAGACACAAAAACACTGAGGATAACCTAAAGCAAATGTTGCTCATGCAAAGCTGCTCTTTCTTCAACGCCTGGCACTGTGCCCAGCCTCTATTTTGGAACACAGGCCCCTCCTTGGAAAAGAAGAGGCAAAGAGCAGCAATTACCAGTCCTGTCTGTGGCCAAGGCAAGGCATGGAGGTGAAAACATCTGTGGTTTATTTTCAGCTCTGCCACCAACTTGTTATAAGCCCCTAAGGGACTCATTTAGCCTTTTGGCATCTCAGTTAACTCAAGTGCAACATAATTAATTCAGCTATCTAATTACACATTCACTTTCATCAGGGGACCACAAAGTGACTCCCAAATTATTATTATTATTATTATTATCAGTAGTTCCAAATACCAGAGGTCACAGCACTGCTGTTAGTCTGCTCAAGGCCATCACTTTACAAGGCTTTGCTGCCTGGATAATGTAGAACACAAGGCCTGGTGGCTCAGCTGCTGAAATGCAAAAGCATCCAGGGCCCAGGGTCTGTCAGCATCTTCTACAGGGCAAAAGGGGCATCAATCATGACTACACCAACGTGCAGCACCCTGGACCAGCTCCACTCTAACACAAGTGAGCAGAGCAGAGACAAGCCAGGAGACAGTTGAGACCTCAAGAGCAGCACTGAGATATAGCTAGGGCTGATAACTGCTTGCCTGCCTTCCAAACCAAGATTTGGGTTGGGCATTAGAACAGCAGAGGCTTAGTTTGGACATTAAGAGGTCCTCTCTGATGCAAGGGTTGGGACAGGCTGCCCAGGGAGGTGGTTTGGTCATCACCCTTGGAGGGAGTCAAAGGGCTTGTAGAGGTGGTGCTGAGGAACATGGCTCAGTGCTGGACTTGGGAGTCCAACCACTAACCCAACACTGCCATCTGAAAGGTCTCTTCCAGCCTGAAGAATTCCATGATTTCTCTCACTTCTAGACCCTTCCAGAACTGTAAAGGAACACTCCGGACCTGTCTCAACTCCCCCAGCTAATGCCCAATTTCCATATTTTCACATGATACAACATACAAGCACAGGACACATAACTAAAGCACTGGGAGCATATCCACATTAGGACTTTGCAGAATTCTTTGGCTTCCCAGAAAAGAGCATTCACAGCTGAGGCAGAAGTGTCCCCAGAAATCCTAAGCAGACAACAAAAAATGAAGTTAAACCAAACTTCTGTAAAGCTTCACTACTGGAGGGTGTCCCTGCCCACCGCAGGAGGTCCCTTCCGAGGTGCCTTCCATCCCAAACCATTCCAGGATTCCACAAATGGAGGCACCAGAAAGCCCTGCCTGGAGCTCAGTGTTTCCTGCCTGGCACAGCTCACAAATTCCCACTCCTCTGTCACTCGACAGGGTCTGCACTTCTGCTCCTCTCCCGCAGCCTCACCTCGCCCCTGCACAGCTCCTCCTGCCCGTCTCACGCCTGTCTCGGCAGCGCTGCCTGCGCGGCCCCGGGGCCAGGCTGCCCGCTCAGGGTGGCTGTGCCAGGCCAGAGCCTCCCGCAGCTCACAGCCGCTGCAGCGGCCCCGGGGCCAGGCTGCCTGCTCAGGGTGGCTGTGCCAGGCCGGAGCCTCCCGCAGCTCACAGCCGCTGCAGCGGCCCCGGGGCCATGCTGCCCGCTCAGGGTGGCTGTGCCAGGCCGGAGCCTCCCGCAGCTCACAGCCGCTGCAGCGGCCCCGGGGCCAGGCTGCCTGCTCAGGGTGGCTGTGCCAGGCCGGAGCCTCCCGCAGCTCACAGCCGCTGCAGCGGCCCCGGGGCCATGCTGCCCGCTCAGGGTGGCTGTGCCAGGCCGGAGCCTCCCGCAGCTCACAGCCGCTGCAGCGGCCCCGGGGCCAGGCTGCCTGCTCAGGGTGGCTGTGCCAGGCCGGAGCCTCCCGCAGCTCACAGCCGCTGCAGCGGCCCCGGGGCCATGCTGCCCGCTCAGGGTGGCTGTGCCAGGCCGGAGCCTCCCGCAGCTCACAGCCGCTGCAGCGGCCCCGGGGCCAGGCTGCCTGCTCAGGGTGGCTGTGCCAGGCCGGAGCCTCCCGCAGCTCACAGCCGCTGCAGCGGCCCCGGGGCCATGCTGCCCGCTCAGGGTGGCTGTGCCAGGCCGGAGCCTCCCGCAGCTCACAGCCGCTGCAGCGGCCCCGGGGCCAGGCTGCGGGCGCAGGCTCCATCGAACGCCGCTCGCAGCTTTCCTGTCTCCCGCTCAGGTGCTGCCACCAACCGTCCTGCACGGCTCGGAACGGAACGACCGCGGCCAGAAACTGGCCCTGACCGAGCGCACGAAGCAGGCTGAGAAAAGCTGCCCCGGGGCCAGCCTTGATTGCGCAGCTGCCGTGGGAGCTCCTCAGCTCAACAAGCCCCAGCTGCGGGGCTCCGGGTTGGGAGGCTGGGAGCGGAATTAACCTGCACCTGTTCGTCAGGTGCTCAGGTACAGCCCGGACCCAGCCGCCCTCCGGTCGGGCACACACAGCCCGGACCCAGCCGCTTTCAGCTTAGACACACACACAGAGCCCGGACCCAGCCGCTCTCAGNGAGCATTCACAGCTGAGGCAGAAGTGTCCCCAGAAATCCTAAGCAGACAACAAAAAATGAAGTTAAACCAAACTTCTGTAAAGCTTCACTACTGGAGGGTGTCCCTGCCCACCGCAGGAGGTCCCTTCCGAGGTGCCTTCCATCCCAAACCATTCCAGGATTCCACAAATGGAGGCACCAGAAAGCCCTGCCTGGAGCTCAGTGTTTCCTGCCTGGCACAGCTCACAAATTCCCACTCCTCTGTCACTCGACAGGGTCTGCACTTCTGCTCCTCTCCCGCAGCCTCACCTCGCCCCTGCACAGCTCCTCCTGCCCGTCTCACGCCTGTCTCGGCAGCGCTGCCTGCGCGGCCCCGGGGCCAGGCTGCCCGCTCAGGGTGGCTGTGCCAGGCCAGAGCCTCCCGCAGCTCACAGCCGCTGCAGCGGCNGACCCAGCCGCCCTCCGGTCGGGCACACACACACAGCCCGGACCCAGCCGCTCTCAGATTGGGCACACAGAGCCCGGACCCAGCCGCTCTCAGCTCAGACACACACAGCCCGGATCCAAGCAGTTGGACTGGATTATCTCCAGAGGTCCCTTCTAGCCCCTAGCATTCTGTGAGCTAAATCTGCTGTAAGAAGAACTTTGTGATTTATGTGTCTGGACTTCATGGGCAGGCTCTTCCTAGCTCTGCAGTAGGGTTTCACAGTAGGCACTAGCTGAGGTGCCATGGTGAGCACAGTCCACTCTCAGCTACCAAGGGAACCTCAGCAAACCCAATTCTTGACTCGGTATGAAACTCAGACAGGGTAGTGTCATTCCCACACCCTCAAGTTTAAATGATGCTTTAAAGTAAGAGATGAGCACAGCTACAGCCTGGCCAGGACACAGAGCTGAGCTGCAGTCCCATGGCAGCTGAAGTGGATCCATTTCATACAGCTAACCTGGCACCAAGCTTAACAAAAAACCCAACACAGTAATTAGTTTTCTGCTGACCTTCAGCAGCTCTGCACAAGCAGGGGTAGAGGACTGCAGCACCCAGCAGTTAGATCAGCACAGCGTTAGAGGAGAGGCAGCCCACGACAGACAGCTGCAGGCTTGAAGTAATGATGGAAGTTTATGGTACCATCTCCACCCTGGAAGAAGTCCAGGATTCCCTCCCTGGGACTATATATTCTTTATAATGAAGCTCTTCAGGGCAGGGATCACATCTGCCTGTGAGGAGGAGGCAGCAATAAGAGAAGGTGGAAGAGGATGAAATACTGGATGGAGACAGGAACGATCTGGATCTGAACCTGCTTCCAGCTGCAGCAGTTCAGACACTGCTGTTCCTGTATCTAGAATGAAAAGGTAACATTCCTGCTCCCTCCCTTGTCCAAGTGGGCTTCTGAGGCTGTGGAGGACAGCAGCTGCCTCAGCTGGACACAGTTTGGACTTGGGTCACATCACACAAGTGCAGTGTGTGACAGAAAGAGCACTGGAACAGCTTAGGGAAAGAAGTGGCTGAATCCAGTTCTGTACACCAGAAATCCAATTTGGAGCCTAAAGGAGAGGAGGAAATGATAAAGGTAATATACTTGACAGAGTTTCACAGAAAGATACACTGGAGAAATCTATCCAGACCATTTATTCCTCTGTGAACAACTGGATAGACTCATTACAGATTCTGCCTTTGTTGCTCTATAGAAATGAAAATGCTAATTGGTTTACTTGAAGTTTAATTGAAAATTAATAGAATTTCACTAGAGATTTGCAGAATAGGACTAGAGTTAAAATGACATTTGATTAAAGTCACACTAAAAATGTACTCAAGGACATTCTGAAGATAGCAGCCACAGCCTTCCTCTATAAAGTGGAAATAAATATTTATCATTAGGAGTGGGGTTTGCTAATGGTTGATGTTTTCATGAGGATGATAACACAGAGTGATGCTCCAGAAAGCCTTCCCCAATGCCTGTGCAACTGAAAAGCAAAGCAAAGCCCAAATTTGTGAGTTTCCCTGGCCAACAGCACCTCCTTTCCTGCCTCTTCAGGGATGCTCCTCAAAGCTACCACTTCTGAAGGAGAGAAGCTGCAGGCTGCTGGGGTTCATGAATTCTCCTTCTTTGTGTTCCATTCAGACCTGTATTTCTGCAGGACCTTTTAATTTTTTTCTTTCCTGGCCTTCTGAAAGCAGCACACAACTGAGCACAGCCACTCCACCCCAGCTGGTTTTCTGTGAAGCTTTGGTGGTAGATGCTGGTTGGGTTAATAAATAATTTTGGATGCTTAAGATCTTTGACTAAGAGAGGGGGCCAAAAAAGCCCCTGTGCCACTGCTGGGCAGCAGCAGTGTGGGCTGACACAACTGCTGCCCAAATCCTTGGTTCATTATCATCCTGGAATAATGGCCAGGAAGGATTTGGGTGGGTGGGGGGAACAAAACCTCCACTGAAGGCAGATCCTATGCTGCCATCCCTAAGGCATTCTGCATGCAGGCACTGCCTTTATCCTAGGCAGAGGATATTTCAATCCCTGCAGCATGTGCAGGCTTTGCATTTCATAAGGAAGATGAATATGCAAGCTTCAGAGAAGCCTAACCAAGATTACACAGGAAATTTCCAGGGAAATCTTGACCAAATCAGGTAGAGTTTGTCCATCCATCTGCACATGGCAGTGTGCTTCCACAGGAGAAAACAAGAAACACTCAGCTGCAGACTGAGTCCTGTGCTGTTGCTGTCCTCCAAAGCTGTCAGGTCAGGCTGTAACTCTTCCCTAAGCAGGATTCTTGTGGCCCAACCAACCTGAATATCTTAAAGAAGACTGAGAAGCACTGAGCACTGCCCTGAAGCAGCAGTGCAGTGGTAGGGGTAGGGCCAGTGCTCCACGGTGGCATCTCCCCAGCAGTGCTTTAGGGAAGAAGACAACAAAGAAGAATTCTTGGCCAGCTGCAGCAAAATCTGTGCTGGGCTCTCACCACCTGCTGGTCTGAAGGGAGTGCCCAGGACCTTGTGTGAAGCAACTGAATATTCATTTGAAATCTGTCATTCCTGTGGTAACTGGGTGGCATTTGGTATTGACTGGGAGCAGGCTGCTGCTCCCATGCTGCCATGGCAAGGGACTCACTGCCAGTGCCGGGGAGGCTTACACACACACCTACAGAGCCCCCACTCACACCTACAGTGCCCCCACGCGCACCTACAGAGCCCCCACACACACTACAGAGCCCCCCCCCACCCACCGCCCACCCCCCCCCCCCCCCCCCCGGCCCCCCCCCCCCACCCCCAGGGCCCCCCCCCACACTACAGTGCCCCCACACACACTACAGAGCCCCCACACCTGCTTTGCTTTCCTTTGCAGTCAGAGCTAAAGCAGCACTGGAAGGAGGTACCTCTGGATGTGAAGCACGAGGCCATCCCTGCTGCACGCTGTCAGTGGTAGGCTCCACAGAAGGTAAAGACCTTCCCTTCAGTTATCACCTGCTATGGCATTAGTACAGAATCCCTTCATCAGTTTTCCTAGGAGGTCAAAAGAAGGTAAGAGACAGAAGATTTATTGGGATTTTAACAGAAGGGTTTTAACTACACAATTTCTTTTCCAGTTAAAACCAGACTTTTCTGGCCGCTCTTTGGATTTTCTGCTTACAGACCTGATTGGGCTCCCACATCTCCAAAAGAGCTGGAACCAAGATAAAATATCCAAGGTAGCCAAACCTGTACCTTACAAGAGTGTCACTCTCTGGGTCGTGGACTGGAATTTAAACCACAGCAAGAAAATCTCCTGTTCTTAGCCTAAATTCCTGTCTCGTGCCCAAGCCACCAGGCAGACTTTTGGCACACAGACACATCCTGCCTGTCCTAAGGTAGGATGCAGCAGATGCAAACCCAACCTGAAAGCTTAAAACCTCAACTCACTGAAATCTTAGAGCCTGTGAGAAGGCTCAAATAACACCCAGGAGAAATATTTGTTGGGTTTTACAGAACTGGATCCCTCATGCCCTAGGGAGTTGGACGCTCCCAGGCTCTGAGCTTGGTCTGTCAGCAAGAGGCACAGGCAGAGCACTCTCTGTGTCAGCAGTGATGGTTCTGCCTCTCCCAGCACCAGCCCCCCTGCCCCATTCTCCCACTATGTCTCTGCCCAGCAGTTCAGCCTTCTAGAAGTAACCTCCCAAAGAAAAATGAAGTGGAGAAGTGTGACAGTGCTGAAACAGTTCTCAGCAGTTCCCAGATGAAAAGTGCCTGAGCATAAATCACCAAGAAACTCTGCAACTATTTCTCTTCGTGCAAGAGGAAAGCTCAAAATCACAAAGGCCACAGGGAATGGCTGGGTGCAAGCTTCTGCCTGGTGAGCAGGCACTAGAGTGGGCTGAGTGACAGCTGTGCCATCCAGCTTGACCAGGTTAAAAACCAGAGAGGTCCTCAGCATGTCTTAACTGACAGTGGCAGCAGCCCCAGCAGAGTCATTGTAAACACAGGAAGGGCTCTGCCAGTGCCTGGGTAGGGCCAGCAGCAGCCAGCCAGAGAATGTTCTCACTGGTGAGTAGCTCCAACTCAGCTTTTCTACCCAGGGCCCTAGTGAAAAAGGAAGCCAAACAGTGTGAGTAGCAGGGACTGAGGTATTGGCACCTGCCTCTGCTTCTCCTTCTTTACAGCTGTTTAACAGCACTTCTGAGTGCTTGATCAAAGGCTGCTGTGCACCTTGGGTTGTCCTGCTTAGCAGTCTGGTGATCAGTGCTGCCTTCTGGGACAGCTGAATCCAAACACTCACTGGCAGCTCCTTGATAGCTTCCTAATGATGGGACTAATGAAACACTTAAAGAGCAAAACGTTTTAGGGCAGGTGTGTGCCAACAGCAGCTAGGGACTGCACTGTGGGGTGGGCAGAGTGATTATGGTACCAATCACAGGCAATGAACATCTTGCTGGCTGTGGATTCTTTTGTGCCCCAAGTCTGCATTTCCATGGGGACAGGCTGGGGGAGTTGGGACTGTTCAGCCTGGAGAAGAGAAGGCTCCAGGGAGACCTCAGAGCAGCCTTCCAGTGCCTGAAGGGGCTACAGGAGAGCTGTGGAGGAACTTTGACAGACATGGAGTGATGGCTTCAAGATGGAAGAAGCTGGACTGAGATATCAGGAAGAAATTCTTCCCCATCTGGGTGGTGAGGCTCTGGAACAGGTTGCCCTGAGAAGTTGTGGAGACTCCAATCCTGTAAGTGTCCAAGACCAGGCTGGATGAGACCACTTGGCCGAGTGGGAGGTGTCCCTGCCCATGGCAAGGGGGTTGGAACTGGATCATCTCTAAGGTCCCTTTTAACCCAAACCATTCAATGACTCTGTCCTTTCTTTTCCAAACATTTCTCCCCTTTTCAGTTGAACAAAACTCCACCTTCACACCTGCCAGCCAAGGGCAGGATCCAGACACCTGTGTAGCACATGAACAACCAAAGCTGCCAGTCTCACAGCAGTCACCACCAGCAGTTTCACCTCACATTTTGGTATGCCGGGGGGGCACTGCCATGGAATTGGGCAGCTGCCCCAACACAGACACAGCTCTTCTGAGGAGCATGGCAGGAGGATACAGGTGGAAAGCTGAGAGCAGAGCACAGAAGCAGCAGGATGACACAGGCAGAAAGTTACTTCTCAGCAGTGAGGGAGGCTTAGGGAGTGCACATCCCTGAAAGGCTCTGAGCTCATCCCCACACACTGCACAGCTACCTGCACCTCGCGCAGCTGCTGCTGCCCAGCTCTCCAGCTGCTGCTGCTGCCCAGCTCTCCAGCTGCTGCTGCCCAGCTCTCCAGCTGCTGCTGCCCAGCTCTCCAGCTGCTGCTGCTGCCCAGCTCTCCAGCTGCTGCTGCCCAGCTCTCCAGCTGCTGCTGTGCGCAGGGCGACGACTTCTGCTGCCACTGCAGGAACAGCAGCATCCTAAATCTCCAGCTGACAGCTCCCAGCTCTGCCACTGACAAACTGTGCACCCTCAGGTGCTTCCCTACCCTTACTCATCCCTCTGACCTATGGTTTCTCCTGTCCGTGGAGCTCCTGCAGGCGCCTTGGCTGCGCAGACCTTGTGGAGACGCAGAGTCAGCAGGCAGCGCCTCGGGGCCGCTGGCTTCGTGCTGCTGGGAGCCATCGTCCTACAAATCATTAAAGAGCAGTAAAATGGACAAGAGCAGTAATTATCCCAGTTAATGGCTGATCCGAGCTGGGCAGTCTGTGTACTTTATTGCAGCCATTCAGCTCGGAACATCTTCACAACAACATCCTCTTATGAATATGCCTGTGCAAGGTCAAGCAAAAAATAGTAGCTTGTCGAGAAGGAAATCTTCAAGATGAGCACTGAGGGAACCATCAGTAACACAAAGGCACCATCCAGCACTCCTCTGAGAACGCAGGGTCCCCTGCTGAGTATTCAGATATAAATTGGTCAACCAGGAACATTTGAAACCAATTACTTCTTTCCCAAGCAATTGTAATGGAATGATTATGCAGGCGGCTGGGAGGGAGCGAACGCAGCGCAGCGGAGGCAGGGAGGGAGGACAGCAGCTCCTGGCTGATAAGATGTTCCCTCTGCTTTTAACAAACAGCAACAAACTGCACGCAGCCAGCTCGAGTCGAGCAGCCAGGCCAAGTGCTTGACTCCTGAACTTGGTCCAAAAAGCTGTTCTGGTCCCAACAATTGCAGGGCTCAGAAAGGTGCCAGGATGCTGCTTGTTATCTGACATCCCTCAGAAAGGGAACTTGTCAGCAGCTCCTCAGGTGGAGCCATCAGCACCAAAAGGACTCCTTCTGCTGTGCATGTGTGTCACTGATGTAGGCTTTAATACACCTTACAAAAGAATTTATTTTTCTAAGCAGTGCAGCAGCAAAGCACAAAGCTCTCAGGAGAGGCAGCCAGAGCAGGGCTCCTCTGCAGCTGAAGGGAGCATTGTTTTATGCCTTGTTTTTATTATTATACATAACCTTTTCATTCAGTCTGACACGAAGCAATTCTGACAAGTTTATTAAAACCTTTTGTTATTACACTTGACATTTACGAAGGGTAGATGATAAATAAGCAGAGGAATGACATGTTTGCTAGAAATTCAGGCTCTGGTGAGAAAGTCTTCTCCCCAGCCTTCTTTTTAAATGAAATCTACCCTCTTCAGTCAGTCATGTCCCTCTAGGAAAAAAAAAACCAAAAGGATGTAGTTTTCTGTGCTTGAACAACGAGCTTGAGCTGGCTTTGAATTACAAGCATCAGGACTTCTGTTTCCAACCACAGAGGTCCTGTGCAAGTAAAGATTATTTGGTTTATTAAAGCAACAAGAGAAAGGGCAACGACTTTTAGAGTAGTAAAATCAGGCTGAGATTTAATATAGGTTGACACCAGTTGTACCAATTGGAATTGCAGCTTGCCTGAGCAGCTCTCCACTAGCACTGAAGTGCAGCACTGCTGGGGAGCAGCATGGAGAGCACAGCTCTGTCTCAATGACACCTGCAGAAATCCATTAGGAGACTGCAGCATTCCAGAGAAGAGGGTAAGTAACAAATCTACTTAGAGCACTCCATGCCCAAAAAAAAAAAAAAAGTAAATAATTAAGAGTAAATATTTTGTAGCTCTTCTAAGTGATGCCCCCCAGTGAGCCTCATCCCTTGGGCTCTGCTGCTGAGCAGCTGTGGGAGCAGCTCTGAGCTGCCTTCCTCCTTCTGGGCCTTCTCTCTCGAGCTGCCTAAGTGCAGCACACAGGAGCTGGCATTCAGCATTTAGCTCTGTGGTCGTGGTCAGCCTCACAGGCACTGCAGCAAACAAACAAACAAACAATGGGGGATATTCAGTTTGGAATCTGTGAGCTCCTGCAAGGCCTCTCTGCTGTGCCCTCGGCTTCTGCTTCCATTGTAAGCTCGGTGGGAGAGACCTTTGCCTGCTCCTCTCTGTGCCTGGAGCACAGGCAAGGACCTCTCTGCTCAGTTCCTTCAGTCACTGCTCTTTGAAGTGCACCACGGCCTGCAGAGTGGCCAGGCAAAGCCACAGGTTCCTCAGAACTGGGCACTGTGATGCTGGTCAATAAAAGGCAGCTGCAGCCCTGCTCCTCCTTCCAAACCAGCAACAGCTGCAGGGGACTTGCAGAATGCTTGGCTGGGGTCACCCTGGGAAGCTGTTTGTCAGCTCAGTTATAGAAGCAGAGGCTGTGGCAGAATCACTGAATGGTTTTGTTTGGAAGAGACCTTTCAGATCGAGCCCAACCATTAGCCCAGCCCTGCCAGGTCACCACCAAACCATGACCCTCAGCACTACCTCTGCACAACTCTTCAGTCCCTGCTGGGATGGGGGCTGCCCTGGGCAGCCTCTTCCAGTGTTTGCAAACCCTTTGGGGGAAGAAATTGTTCCTCGTGTCCAACCTAAACCTCCCCTGGGGCAACCTGAGGCAGTTTAAAGGACAGGATTGCTGAGTTATTTCCTTGGCACCATTGTATTATTTAAATGGAGGTACAGCATCAGGAAGGAGAGGGATCTGTGGCTGCAAATGTGCTCAGGGCAAAGGCAGCAGCTCTGCCTTGATCAGTTTTGCTACATCTCTGTGGCACTTTGGACAAGGAGTTAAAAAGCAGAGGCCATGGCTTGTTTCAGTCAGCAGCATCAAAAGACAAAACCCTTCTCACTTTGAGAAGTGCTTTGGAGTACCTAAGTTCATGAAAGCTTGAGTAAACTGAGGGGTTTGCTTTCACCTGCAAGAGTTTGCTTTGGGATGGAAGTTCAGGGCTTTGATTTGTGTCTAATGCCTGACCCAAAAAGGACAAAGCTGAGTAGCAGAGCAGGTCCAGCTGAGCAAGCAGCACACAGCCTGTGGCACCTGCACTGGGCAGGAATGGTGCTGAGGAGGTGCACAGCTGCTGGGCTCAGGCACCAGAAGCTTAAAGATGAATTTGTTCCAAACAAGAAATACTGAGGTGGTTGTCTTCTAAACACCTCCAGAGATGGGATTTGAGCCACCTCCTTGGGCTGCCTCTCTAAGCTTCCAGAACCCTTTCAGGGAAGAAGTTTCCTTCATCGTCCAACCTAAACCTCCCCTGGTGCAACTTGAGACCCTTTTGTCTCATCCTATCACTTGCTACATAGAAGAGACCAATCCCCACCTCACCCCAGCCTCCCTGCAGGGAGCTGCAGAGAGCAATGAGGGCTCCCTCAGCCTCCTCCAGGCTGCACACCCCCAGCTCCCTCACCTGCTCCTCCCCAGCCCTGCTCTCCAGACCCCTCCCCAGCTTTACTGCCCTTCTCTGGACACACTCCAGCCCCTTCTTGGAGTGAGGAGCCCAAAATGGCTAAGGGTTTACATCCTGGGACTTAGTACAATGACTCAGTAATGGAGCCAAGCTCCAACTTTGCTGAATTATTTAAATGAAAACTCCAAGTGAAGAGATTCTCTTGGCAGGTTGGTGAGGCAGAGCCCAGCCCAGCGCAGCCACGCAGCGAGTGGAGGTAGCTGAGTTGTCATGGAGCTGCAGGCCAGGACCACTCAGAGGTGTGAACGTTTGCAGCTCTGGTCTCACACAGTCAGATGGTGCTCAGATTAGCTGCCTATCACCAGGGACAGATGGTGAGTTGTTATTTTTGATAAAGCAGGGAAGTTAGAGAATTCTGAACTAAAAATAAACCACAGAGTATTTCTTGGGGCTGCATTGCATGCTTTGCTGCTTTGCTGCAAGTACTGAATGCTTTGCTGCATGGAGGGGTGGAGAACATTCACAGGAGTCTTCTCAACAGGCAAATTTCTCTCCTGCTCCCACAAAACCAAGCTCCAACGTTGCAGTGTTTGGCTCCAACCAGAAAGGTTCAGCATTTGCATGGTAATGCCAAGAAGCCTTAGAATCACAGAGTCAGTCAGGGCTGGAAGGGACCACAAGGAGCAGCCAGTCCCAACCCCCTGCCATGCCCAGGGACACCTCACACCAGATCAGGCTGCCCACAGCCTCATCCAGCCTGGCCTTAAACACCTCCAGGGATGAGGCTTCCACCACCTCCCTGGGCAACCCCTGCCAGGCTCTCACCACCCTCCTGCTCAACAACTTCTTCCTAACCTCCAGTCTGACTCTCCCCATTTCCAGCTTTGTTCCATTCCCCCCAGTCCTATCCCTACCTGACAGCCTCAGAAGTCCCTCCCCAGCTTTCCTGTAGCCCCCTTCAGATCCTGAGAGGCCACAATGAGCTCCCCTGGGAGCCTTCTCCTCTCCAGCCTGCACAGCCCCAACTGCCTCAGGCTCTCTTCACAGCAGAGCAGCTCCAGCCCTCTGCTCATCCTCATGGCCCTGCTCCGGACACCTTCCAGCCCCTCCATACCCCTCTTGTCCCAGGGGCTCCAGCACTGGCTGCAGTACTCCAGGTGAGGTCTCAGCAGTGGGGAGCAGAGGGGCAGGATCACTTCTCTTGCCCTGCTGCAGCCCAGGCTCTGGTTGCTTGCAGGGAGGAGGATGTCCTGATGGTGAAGGAGCTGCAGACAGCTGATGGCTGTTGCTCGGGAGGGGCTCATCTTCTATTCAGGACTTTCCTTACTCTCCCATCAGCCTGGCAGATGAGTCACTGCTCTGCTGTATGCTCGAAGCAGCCTGGCTGCTTTCCTTCTGTGTTTTAAAACTGTCAGTTATGGGTACAAAGCCATTCAGAGAGCTGGCTGCTAATTATCTCAGAGAGCAAACAACAGCCTCAGCTCCAGCAGCTACCCGGGAAAGCCTTGGGTATTTTTAGCACAAAGCCTCTCCTGCTTTTCGGGACGGTTTGAAACGTTGCTTTGTTCTGAGCAGTGAATGGTAGCAGCCTGCAGCAGGGGCAGGCAGCCAGGACCACCCCTCTGGGGTCTGCCTCTCGCCTGCAGCTGCACGACTGGGCAGAAATAAATGCACTCACATGCATGGGGTCAGAGTCCTGCAGGTGGAAGTGGTGCTCTTAAAATCAATTAGAACTGATAATGAGCAGCAGGTCCAGCTGCTGGTGAGTTAAACTTTGCACTTTTCCAACTTAGGTAGCTGCAAACTCCATCCTGCTGCCCCTGTTGAGAATATCATCAGGCCAGGGGGGCAGGCAGAGGGAAAAGTGAAATGCTGAAGGAGAAAATAAACCACCAGAAAGTGTTTTAAAAAGGAAAGTAATGTCCAGCAGTCAGCTTCAGTCTGTCAGAGGGAGAAGGATGCCAGGCTAAGTACCAGACATTCTGAGGTAAATGGATGCAGTTGTCAGGTACAATTTACTGAGCTCAGATTAATTTCTTGTTGAATTTAAGGCAGAGAAATTCAGCTCTGTTAACTCCATCAGGAAAAAAGTCTTTTTTTTTTTTCCTTTTTTGAATTAATCCATGCAGCAGAGTGCTCAGAGAATGGGCTGGGAGGGACTTGACAGACCATCTAGTTCCAAGTCCTGTGCCACGGGCAGGGACACCTCCCACCCCAGCCTGAACAGCCCCAGGGCTCTCAGCCCTCACAGCAGAGATGCTCCAGTCCCCTAATCATCCTCACAGCTCTCCCCTGGAACCTCTCCAGTAGATCCCTGCCCCTCTTGAACTGGGGAGCCCAAACCTGGGTAGTTGCCCCCCCCTCAAAATAATATTACACAGGCAAAGATGCTGGGATCAGCTGAAGACCTCAGAACAGATCCTGGATCCACTGGCATGACCCACAGAACCAAGGCCCCCCAGAATCTGCCCTGCTGCTGCCACCCAGGCAGCCAATGGAGCAAGGCAGGTCCTGAGCCAGGATCCAGGCTGGAGGGGTGGGCAGGGAGAAATTCAGTGACATTCAGCAAGGGCAAGGGCAGAGTTTGGCACCTGGGGAAGAACCACCCCAGGGGTCAGTACAGGCTGGGGACTGAGCTGTTGGAAGGCAGCAAAGGGGAAAAGGATTTGGGGGTCCTGGTGGGTGGGAGGTGCCCATGAGCCAGCAANCCCTGGCATTCTGATTCTATGATCCTGATTGCTCCAGCACTGATACTCCAGATCCATTCTGCTGGAGTGAAGGAGCCCAACACCAGTCCCTGGAATGCAGCATGTCAGGGGACCAAATGCTGCTGCTTTCAGGAGCTGTTCACAGAGGGAGGCTTGGCAGAGCCAACAGCTGAGCCAGGAGACCTTTTGTGCCTCGCGTTTATCGCAGCGCGCATCCTGCCCAATAAACCTCAGACACTGGCACATATGGCTGCAGATTTGTAAAGGCTTTCATGCATTTCATCTCTTTCTTGTTTCAGCTGCCTTTCATGGCTGTTCTGCCTCCCAGAAAGCTCTGAAGTGTGTGTTTCATTAATAAGAACTCGCTCTCAAAAGAAAATATTCCTCTCAATTTGAGAGGGAAGCATCGCTCTGACCTCTTCCGAGACAAAGCACTGCTTAGAGAGAAGGGAGAGAAAAAACCCAAAACAAAACCAAGAGTTGGGCTTCAAAGGGTTGGTGTCCATATGCTAGAGCCTGGAATAAAAATGTTTCAAACAAACAGAGGTGTGTTTGAGGGCTCAGCAGGAAAGTAGTGCACAGAGCATGCAGGAGACCTTCCCCGCAGCCCATCCTGGCTTTCTCGGCACAGACCTCCAAGAAAGGCTCCTAAAATTCCAGCTTTGCTCCCACCCTCACACCATTTCTTACCTGTACTTGGAATATTCCAGGAGACACTTTAATCACCACACTCTGCTCTAATTGCTATTAGCATTTAGATCCCATGGAAATCTTGCAGCCAGAAGTCAATATTAAATTAGTGTCCTTGCCTGCTGAAAAGTAATATCCAGAGAGGGAGAGAGCAGAGCTGGATGTGTGTTAAAGTTTCAGCTCAGTTTTATGTCCTAATTACTCTGGGATGTTATGAAGGGGCTGTAACATCACACCATATATCCCTGTCACCCCACAGGCAGCTTTATGGTGACATTACAGCAGTGTATTGAACTCATTACAGGGCAGCATAATTGAAATGATACAACGAAACTGCTGCCTGTCCATAAAGCCTCTCTGGCTGCTGGGCCCCATCCACCCTTGCTACCTGCCCTGCTTTGCAGCATGGAGCTGGACTGCCCAGCACACCCCAGACAAGTGGCTGTGCTTCCAGCTCTCCATCTGCTGGTGGAGGCTCAGCTCCCGAAGGCACTGCTGCAAGCCACTTGGGATGCAGCTGCAGCACCCTGCAGCAGCTGAGAGCTTGCCTCACAGTGCAAGAGAGAGGAGAAGGCTCCCAGGTGACCTTCTTGTGGCCTTGCAGGATCAGAAGGGGGCTACAGGAAAGCTGGGGAGGGACTTTTGGGGCTGTCAGGCAGTGACAGGACTGGGGGGAATGGAACCAAGCTGGAAATGGGGAGAGTCAGCCTGGAGGTGAGGAAGAAGTTGTTCAGCAGGAGGGTGCTGAGAGCCTGGCAGGGGTTGCCCAGGGAGGTAGTGGAAGCCTCATCCCTGGAGGTGCTTAAGGCCAGGCTGGATGAGGCTGTGGGCAGCCTGAGCTGGTGTGAGGTGTCCCTGCCCATGGCAAGGGGTTGGAACTGGATGATCCTTGGGGTCCCTTCCAGCCCTGACTGGTTCTGTGTTTGCTGGGGGATGCAACCCAGCTGCTGTCAAAGGCAACCTCTGCAGCTGAGGAGGTTCAGCTCTTTCCTGGGCAGGCAGCTGTGCTCCAAGAGCCTGCCTGGGTGCTGCTGCACACACAGCCCCTGCATGGACATGGCTGAGAGATTCCCTGGGGTTTAGTGTCTGCTGCATGGTCAGAAGCAGCTCTGTTTTCAGTGCCCTTTCAGAGGACCACAGAACTGTTTTGTTCAGGCTAGAGAAGCCCTTGAAGCCCTCCAGTGCCAAGCCACAGCCCTCAGCACCACAGCTCCATGGCTTTGAGACCCCTCAGGGATGAGGATTCAGCCACCTCCCTGGGCAGCCTGTTCAGTGTTTGAGAACCCTCTCAGTAAAGAAGCTTCTTCTAATGTCCAACCTAAACCTCCCCTGGGGCACCTTGGGGCCATCTCCTCTTACCTGAGGCACCTTGGGGCCATCTCCTCTCACCTGAGGCACCTTGGAGCCATCTCCTCTCACCTGGGGCACCTTGGAGCCATCTCCTCTCACCTGGGGCACCTTGGAGCCATCTCCTCTCCCCTGGGGCACCTTGGAGCCATCTCCTCTCACCTGAGGCACCTTGGAGCCATCTCCTCTCCCCTGGGGCACCTTGGAGCCATCTCCTCTCCCCTGGGGCACCTTGGAGCCATCTCCTCTCCCCTGGGGCACCTTGGAGCCATCTCCTCTCACCTGAGGCACCTTGGAGCCATCTCCTCTCACCTGGGGCACCTTGGAGCCATCTCCTCTCACCTGGGGCACCTTGGAGCCATCTCCTCTCCCCTGGGGCACCTTGGAGCCATCTCCTCTTACCTGAGGCACCTTGGGGCCATCTCCTCTCCCCTGGGGCACCTTGGAGCCATCTCCTCTTACCTGAGGCACCTTGGAGCCATCTCCTCTCCCCTGGGGCACCTTGGAGCCATCTCCTCTCACCTGGGGCACCTTGGGGCCATCTCCTCTCACCTGGGGCACCTTGGAGCCATCTCCTCTCACCTGGGGCACCTTGGAGCCATCTCCTCTCACCTGGGGCACCTTGGAGCCATCTCCTCTCACCCTGTTTCCGTGGCTCTGTCTGGGGGCAGCACAAGGCAACCCCTGTGTGCAGTGCAAGGCAGCACAACACCCAGACAGAGTCTGGCTGCACATGTAACACCAGGTTGTACTTCTGGCATGGCTGAAGAGCACAAGGATAGTTGTCACCCTGTCTCCTGCACATCAGCCTCTCCAGACAAGCTTTACTTGAGATCATGTCCCAGAGAGCTTTTTCCATCAACCACTACATGAAAATTTCCTCACTTGAATCATTTTGACAGAATCCAGACACATATTCAGCTCTGCTTGCCATGTCCTGGCATAAAAATATTGCTCAGGAGATTGAGCTGAAAACTTTTTGTCCAGCCTCATTTTAAGGGGATCCAGAGATACAAATTTTATCACTCCTGCTTATTCAAACAGTTGACACACACAGAGTGGTACAGAACAGCTTCAGCAGAGCAAAGGGAAAATCACCAACCTGCTTCCAACAGCCACTCCAGGCTGGGTGCAGAGTGGGCTGAGAGCAGCCCTGGGGGGTGCTGGGTGCTGAGCAGCTCCCCAGGAGCCAGCAGTGCCCTCATGCAGCCCAGCAGGCAGCTGTGTGCTGGGCTGCAGCCAGAGGAGTGTGGGCAGCAGGGCAAGAGAGGGGATCCTGCCCCTTGGCTCTCAGCTTCTGCTCCAGCCCAGGTGAGCCTTGGCTGGGTCCCTGTGCCATGGCACCACTCTGCATCCCAGAGGGCATCTCATTGCCAGGATGCTTGCTCAGGTCTGTGAGGCTGTGCCAGGGAGGGGCTGGAGTCCATCTCCAGAGCTGCCTCCTACCAGTCCATGATTCTGTTTTGAACACTCATCCTTAGGGCACACCCAAGCCACAGCACAGCCTGGTGCCCAGAGCCATACCACAGCCTGGTGCCCAGAGCCANACCTGGGGCACCTTGGAGCCATCTCCTCTCACCTGGGGCACCTTGGAGCCATCTCCTCTCACCCTGTTTCCGTGGCTCTGTCTGGGGGCAGCACAAGGCAACCCCTGTGTGCAGTGCAAGGCAGCACAACACCCAGACAGAGTCTGGCTGCACATGTAACACCAGGTTGTACTTCTGGCATGGCTGAAGAGCACAAGGATAGTTGTCACCCTGTCTCCTGCACATCAGCCTCTCCAGACAAGCTTTACTTGAGATCATGTCCCAGAGAGCTTTTTCCATCAACCACTACATGAAAATTTCCTCACTTGAATCATTTTGACAGAATCCAGACACATATTCAGCTCTGCTTGCCATGTCCTGGCATAAAAATATTGCTCAGGAGATTGAGCTGAAAACTTTTTGTCCAGCCTCATTTTAAGGGGATCCAGAGATACAAATTTTATCACTCCTGCTTATTCAAACAGTTGACACACACAGAGTGGTACAGAACAGCTTCAGCAGAGCAAAGGGAAAATCACCAACCTGCTTCCAACAGCCACTCCAGGCTGGGTGCAGAGTGGGCTGAGAGCAGCCCTGGGGGGTGCTGGGTGCTGAGCAGCTCCCCAGGAGCCAGCAGTGCCCTCATGCAGCCCAGCAGGCAGCTGTGTGCTGGGCTGCAGCCAGAGGAGTGTGGGCAGCAGGGCAAGAGAGGGGATCCTGCCCCTTGGCTCTCAGCTTCTGCTCCAGCCCAGGTGAGCCTTGGCTGGGTCCCTGTGCCATGGCACCACTCTGCATCCCAGAGGGCATCTCATTGCCAGGATGCTTGCTCAGGTCTGTGAGGCTGTGCCAGGGAGGGGCTGGAGTCCATCTCCAGAGCTGCCTCCTACCAGTCCATGATTCTGTTTTGAACACTCATCCTTAGGGCACACCCAAGCCACAGCACAGCCTGGTGCCCTGCAGCAGTCACTGATTGCCTCAGAGCATCTCTCAGCATCAGTGACAGTTTGGGACCCTTTGGGGCAGGCCTGGCTCAGGAGCAGAACTCCCAGCACTAATGTCCCTGCAATCAGGTTAGTTATGGAGAGGTTTTGCTCTCATCCCTACCAGCTCCACATCAGAAGGATTCTGTCTCTTTCCCCATGACATCCCATTCACTGCAGCTCTTGTATTAATTTTGGGTTTCTGGATGACACAAATGCTGTGAAAATGTTACTCAGCCAAAAGCAATCCTGAGAGCTCACTGAAATGTCAACACTATTCTTAACAGCCCTCCCAGCAGCAGAGTGGACAGCAGAGCAGGTGGGAAGAGACAAGCTGACAGCACTGCAGGAAGGAACACACAGCCTGGAGAGTGTCCTCAAAGCAAACTGAGACACTGCAAATGAGGAGCTGCCATTTGGGTGCTCTGGGAGCAGCTCAGGAACCAGCAGGAGAAGCCAGAAAGGAATTTTATGAGACACCAAAGTCCAGCTGATGGAGCTTTGGATGAAGAGCATGAGGCTGAACCCAGTGGAGCCCTGGATGAAGATAGAAGGGTGAGAGTGAACCCAGTGGAGCCCTGGATGCAGATAGAAGGGTGAGAGTGAACCCAGTGGAGCCCTGGATGCAGATAGAAGGGTGAGACTGAACCCAGTGGAGCCCTGGATGCAGATAGAAGGGTGAGAGTGAACCCAGTGGAGCCCTGGATGCAGATAGAAGGGTGAGACTGAACACAACTCATTGCTCCTTTCAGACCTCTACCTCCCAATGTGTTTTTCTGGTCCTTGGGAGCTTCCAGCCAAGCCCATGTGGGCAGTAACACCCAACTGCTGCTGGGGGTGCAGCTCAGCCAGCTCAGCCTTCCCCAACCATCTGCAAGGTAAAGCCACCAGAGCAGGAGGTCACTTTGCAGCACTGCCAACCAATGTGCCAAGTCTCAGGAGAGCAGAGGAAGGCATGAAAGAGGCAAGCTGCAGAACTCTTCTCCTGAAGGAAACCCAAACAATGTGAGTCAAGGAGTGGCAGCTTGGAGGGGAACAACAGCACAGCCAAAGCAATTTCCCCCCCAAACCCACATCAGGTCAAATGCAAAGCTCTAATACAGGCACAGCACAATTCACAGAGCAGGTCTCAAGTCCTTATTCCCATCCCTGGAGGTGTTTAAGGCCAGGCTGGATGAGGCTCTGCACAGCCTGATCTAGGGCAGGGGGGTTGGAACTGGCTGCTCCTTGTGGTCCCTTCCAACCCTGACTGATTCTATGGCTCCATGATTCCATGCAGGGCATCCAGCTGGATGCTTGTGCACTGAAATGTGCAGCACCTTGATCCTCTTCACCCTGCCCCTAGATGCCAGCTCTGCCATGGCCACACCTACACAGGGCAGGACTGAAGGGTGAGGGGTGAGGTGCTCCTGGCTCAGACCCCAGCACACAGGGGCTGGGCTGAGCTGAAGTCCACACAGAGACAGACCAAAGGGCACAGTGCTGGCTGGGTAAGGTGAGGTGATGTGAGAAATAAGATCAGCAGAAGAAAATTGCCTCAGACATTATTGCTATTGAGCTGAGATCCCTCCTGGTGAGAGCAGAGAGAGACTCATCTGAGAAGAGCTGTTAGGAGGCTGTGCCTGAGACAGCCCCCCCAGAGCACTCAGGATTTAGGTCCTCAGAGCTTCTCCTTTCAGGGCGAGGCCCTTGCAGATTGGATCACCTCTCACAGAGCCCAGCCCAAGGATGATGATTTGGCTGCTTCCATGCTGCAAGGCACTGAGCCAGAGAGCAGCACTCGCTGGTGGCAGTTCCTTTCCTCTCAGATTTCCCATCCAGGCACTGACCCAACCTTTGCCTCAGGTGAGGACAAGGCAGAGAGCAAGGGCAAGCAGCTCCAAGCAGGGCAGCTCCTGTTGCATTGCTGGGTGAGGACACAGAGGGCCAGGAGCTCACAAACCCAACTCTGCACCTTAAGTCTCCAGCAAAGGGCACAGTGCCCAAGACTTTGCTTCATATTTCATTAATAGCCTGAATGGGAAAGGAAACAAAGAAGCCCTCCTGGGAGGAGGAAACAGAGCTCAGATGCTGCAACACCTCCTGCCTTCAGAATTAACCTCTCAAATACACACAGGCAGATTTTTTTTTTCCCCCAAGTTAATCTTTGGTGACATTGAAAACAGCCTTGAAAAATTGTAAAACACTAAGCAAGGTTTTTATTAGCTTTTAATTAAGTGCATTTCCTAGAACCTGAGCTATCCAAGTACTTAAAACCTGGAGATGAGGCTTTTGGCAGAGGTGGAGTTTCCATGGTGTTTGGGAAGGCAGTGAGGAACCAGGAGCCAGACAGCTTACATCATCCCAGGTGATTTACATCATTCCACACCAAGGCAGCTCCACAGACTCTCACAAATGGGCAACCACCTCCTTTCAAGCAGCTCTGCTGATGACAAAGGACATTTCTGAGCTTTCCAAGAGAAACTGCTCCTGGATCTTGATTGACAGGCAGAGAACTGCAAGGATGATGCAGATAGCAATTATTAATTCTGCCAGTTCTACAGTCTGCAGGTTTCCAAGTGTTTTGCAAACATGAGTAGATTCAGTTTCATAATTCTTTTTAGTGTGTAATTAAATCCTATCACCTTTCTACAGACAGAGGAGCTGAAGAATACTAATTCTGCTAAAGGTTAGCTTGGCTGCCTGGAAACCAAGCCCCTGGGAATGCCTCTCCCAGTCAGCAGCAGCAGTTATGAGCTGCTTGGCAGTGCCAGCTCCAGGACCTGCTGTATTTCAGCTTCACTGCAGGTCTCCTTTCAGAGGGACAAGCTCAAGAGCACCTACATGTAAAGCACAGCAAAACACAAACAGTCAAACCCCACAATCTCCAAAAGAACCCAGAAAACAAAGCCCCAGGAGGTGCCTTTGTGCTCTCTCAAAGCCCAGCCAGTTCCCACCAGAACAGGTCACTCAAGGTCTCATCCAGCCTGGTCCTGAACACCTCCAGGGAGGTTGTGGAGCACAGAAGCACCCAATGTGATCGAAGATCCCAATCTGTGCTCCACAACCTCCCTGGGCAGCCTGTGCCAGTGTCTCACCACCCTCAACCTGTGCCAGTGTCTCACCACCCTCACTGCAAAGAATCCTTTCCTAACACCCAGTTTGAATCTCCCCTCTGCCAGCTTAAACCCATTCCTCCTCCCCCTGTCATTACTGAAGATGCTTGGACTCAATGATCCTAGAGGCCTCTTCCAGCTGAAGCAGTTCTGTGCCTCTCTGATCTCCCATCACAGCTGCAGGCTGCAGCTCATCCTCACCTCCAAGCCACAACTCAGCAGCACTGTGCTGGCCTCGCACCATCCCCTCTGCTGCCACCAGGTCTGTGCTGCCCAGGGCCTGCTCTTCTCTGTGCTCTCAGGCAGGAGCAGGAAGCTGAAGGACACTCCAGGCAGAGCCTCTGAGCAAGTTGATCTTCCTCAGATCCTGACTGGCAGCAGATCACAGCAGAGGGAGCAGTGATGCAAACATCGTGCACAGGCTGCGCCCTCAGCACGCAGCAGGGGCAGGGTTGGTGTCAGGTAAAGCCTTGTCCAGCCCCCTGCTGCAGCACAGCTGTGCACAGCTGTTGTAAGCACAGAGGAGTAAAGAACAGCACAACCCAAGCCATAACACACCAAAGGTTCAGAGTTTGGCTAGAAGGCAGAAGATCTAAAGTTGAGTCTGGAACTCCATCCTGTGGTGCTCAGGCATTACAGCAGATTCTCTGGTCTGGGGACACAAATATCTGCCAGCCCCACGCTCCAAAACCAGCTGAGTGCCTCTCAGCATCTCCTTTTGGCTATTCCTCCTCACACACATGGCCCAGGTGTGATGAGCAAGGCCAAACTCTGCCAGCTTGGAGCAGCTGTGCCAGGGATGCTGAAGCAGAACAGGTTTGGTCTGAACTGGTGCAGCTCAGCTCCACGAGGCTGTGTGGCAGATCTGCAGCCCGAGTAAGCTCAGGGGGGTGGATTTAAATACATGCAGAGTGGTTTCACAGAGCCTCAAAGGGCTCCTGTCTGCTCAGCAAGGCAGGAGGGCACAGAGCAGACCCTGATGCACCCCAAACCATCCAAGCTGGGTTCTCAGAGCTCTCCTGCCAAAGCTTGCTGGGAGTTCAGCCACTGCTGATCCTGTCACCAGCACTGCAAAGCTAAACACTTGCACAGGCTCCCCAGGGAGGTGGTGGAATCCCCATCCCTGGGTGTTCACAGACACTGGGATGTGGTGCTGGGGGCCATGGATTAGCCCCAGACTCAGCAGAGTTAGTGATTAGACTCCATGACCCTAAAGGGCTTTTCCAACCCAAACAGCTCCATGATTCTAACTTTTATCTTAGAGGCTCAGCACCTGAGGTGTGAAGGTGCTGCAGGCTGCAGTCAGCCTAGCCCAGGGCTGTGAGGGTGCTGCAGGCTGCAGTCAGCTTAGCCCAGGGCTGTGAGGGTGCTGCAGGCTGCAGTCAGCTTAGCCCAGGGCTGTGAGGGTGCTGCAGGCTGCAGTCAGCTTAGCCCAGGGCTGTGAGGGTGCTGCAGGCTGCAGTCAGCCTAGCCCAGGGCTGTGTTTTGTTCAGGGCAGTACTGAAGAGCCTGCTAAAAGCATCCCAGAGGCTTTCCAGCCCTCCCAGCCACCTCAGCTGCTGCCAGGTGATGCAAAGCCAACTGTTGGCAGTGGCCTGCATGGGTGAACATCTTGCAGCATAACCCTGGGGCTGGAAGTTGCCTCCAGAGATCTACAGGTAGAGCAGTTTGTGCTCCCTCACCTGCCTCCAGGGACAATCACTCAACTACCTTAACTGAGAGTGGGTCTGTAAGTGAAGCTTCAACCAAAGCTGTTCCAAAGCAGTTTGCATGGCCCCTGCCAGGAGCAGAGCTCTGGAAGGAGGCTCTCAGTGTGGGCACAGGGAAGTGTCTGAGGGGCAAGGCCTCCCCTTGCACAATCTGCTCCCACAGAAAGCAGCTGATCACTGCCAGTCAGCCTGCAGCTGCTTACACATTGAATGGTTCTGCAAAGAATATCTCCTCCCCTGCTGAGGAACAGCAGATGGATTCCCACCTCCCTCTTTTTCCTTTTGCCCACTTCAGCCAACTTCTGAATTCATTCTGACCAGGTGTAGAGAGTCCAACACTAAGGAAAAAAGGCAAAAATAATAATAATTCAAGGGAAAAAAAAAACCCTTGCTCACTACAACATCACCTTCAGATGTCTTCTTTGGAGCATTGTGATTTGTAAGCTCCAACCAGGCCTGAGTGACAGTGGAGGGGGGGGAGAGGTTTGTTCACCACAGAAATTTGTGGTTTTAAAGACAGACAAGCAGAAAGCAAAGCAATAGTTAGATACCAAAACAAAGCTGCCTCTTGAAAGGCAGCATCACAGCCAATGGCACAGACACTCCTTTAGACATTAAAAACAAATCTTCCTCCCCCTTGACTGCAAGAGACAATCCTGAGCCTTCGCAGCAGACGCGGAGCGCGGCTGTCGGCAGCTGACGACACACAAGTGTCCTTTGGAGCAGATTTGAAGCAGCATTCATGAATTCTGCATGAACAAAAGTGTCCTTGTTAGCTTAGCAAGTTCACATTTACATTTACAGCACAGCAGCAACTCAAACACGTTTTAGCAGTGCTGTGATCAAGCAGGCAGCAGCACTTCTGCCACGCAGCCCAGCGCCGAGGGGAGGCTGAGGAGCGAGGCACAGCCACCAGCTCCAGCTTCAAAGCTGCCGCTGGAGCTGACCAAAGCTGCCAGCATCTGTCACAGAAGGGAAGGGGGGAGGGAAGTCACCGTCCCTGGAGGGGTTCAAAACACCTGCGGAGATGCTGCCAGGGCTGCAGCAGCTCTGCTGTGAGCACAGCCTGAGGGAGCTGGGGGGGTGCAGCCTGCAGAGAGAAGGCTCCAGGGGGACCTCAGAGCTGCTGCCAGTGCCTGAAGGGAGCCTGCAGGAAGGCTGCAGAGAGACTTCTGCTGAGGGGGTCTGGAGCCAGGCCAAGGGGGAATGGTTTGGAGCTGAGGCAGAGCAGGGTGAGAGTGGAGCTGAGGAAGAAGTTCTGCAGGCTGAGGGTGGGCAGAGCCTGGCACAGGCTGTGGTGGATTCTATGGTTTAGTGGCTACAAGTGTTGGGTTGAAGGTTGGACTTGATCCTGGGAAGAGCTCAGTGACTGACACATCTCATCCCACCACTCCCAGGAGAAGGGATTCTTCCCTTCCCCACCATAACCAACCACTCTTGCTCCTTGAGCCAGGAAAGTTTTTGGCCCAGCCTTTGCCCTTCCAGCACAGGTTGCCATACAGGGAGCCATGAACAAGGAGGGAAGCATCTGGAGCCTGCTCTACCCAGACTGTGGATACAGCATTAAAAGCAGCTTCTAATTTGCTTTGAAGCCAGCTCCTTTTCCTTGGCAGAGAGGCACCTCTTAAATCATCTCAGAGGTTTAAAGATACATAAAAAGTTAGAAAAGGGGGAAATTGGTGTTTCCCTCCACACTCAGCAGTAGAAGTACCTTGCAGAAGGATACCTATCAAAGCTAAACACCTTGGGGCAATCAAACCCTCAAGTCCTGCATCCCTGAAGGAAATCCCAACCTGCTCCAGAGCTGCCCAGGGCTCAACAGGCAGCAGATTGCCTGCCCCGGGTCAGTAGTGCAGGAAACTGTAACTGCCTGTCAGAGGCAATTCTGCAGGCTGGAACTGCACTTAGATGCCAGTGATGTCCCACTTGGCACCCTGCCAGCACCACCTGCAACCTGAGCACACATCCTAAACCCCTGGCACGAGGGTTTGGTTGGTGTCTGCACAGCTAAGTGTGAGCTGGGCAGGAGAACATCCTGCCAGGGCTCATGGCTCTGGCACCCATCACTGAGCAGAGGTTGGAGGGCAGTGACACCTTTGGGGCTCCCAGCAGGACTTGGACCTGCTGGAGTGGGTCCACAGGAGCCAATAAAGATGATCAGAGGGCTGCAGACTCTCTGCTATGGGGCCAGGCTGAGAGGGTTGGGGCTGCTCAGCCTGCAGAAGGCTCCAGGCAGACCTCAGAGCTGCATTTCAATATCTGAAGGAGACCTACAGGAGGGCTGGGGAGGGACTGCTCAGAAGGGCCTGTGGGGACAGGCTGAGGGGCAGGGGAGGTTCAGGCTGGGCATCAGGGGGAAGTTCTGCACAATGAGAGCAGTGAGACACTGGCACAGGCTGCTCAGGGTTGTGGTGGAGCACAGTCAAGGTCCAATTAATGTGGTCCTTGGCAACTTGGTCTAGTTGGAGGTGTCCCTGCTGCCTGCAGGGGGTGGGACAAGATGACCTTGGAGGGTCCCTTCTAACCCAATGCATTCTGTGATTCACCACAATGCTCATTACTACTCCACCATCTCTTCTCTTTGTATTAGGGCTGCTACTCCTAAACTGGAGATGGCTTTCAAGTCACAATTAAATTACCCAAAGCCATCCTGATTTTGGGAAGTGCTGAAGACATCAGCTAGGCTGGAGGGGTCCCACCACTGATCTGCAATGGCAAGAAATAAAGGAATTTTCAGGATTAATTGTGTCCTGCTTCCCTTTTTTTGTCAGCCTCATCTGCTGGGAAATGAGAAGAGAGGACCCAGGGTTAGCTGCAAAGAATTGGATTCCACAATGAAGAGGCAAAGCTGCAGAAGAATTCAGTGAGCTTCGTGTGAGTGGGATGGAATAGGCTGAATCTTAAAACAGTGCACACCTGCACTGGGGGCCCAGCCCTGCAGCCTGGGGAGAGGAGCAGGATTTGGCCTTCCCAGTGTGTGCTGGCATCAGAGCATTACACATCCTGAAACTGGAAGCCTCACAGGAGGAGGAATTTGGGTGCATTTGCTGTGCCTGCTTTGTTCGATAGCTCAGTTAGAAACCAGCGAACGACTTTGCTGTCTGTGATGCAGATGAGGAAGGGTACAAGAAGTGAACTCATCACCAGTCCTGGGGAAAGCAGCTCTGCAGAGGAGGAGCTGGCAGTGCTGGAGGACAGGCTCACCATGCCCCAAGCAGCACCACAGTATCCTGGGCTGCACCAAGAGGAAAGTGCCCAGCAGGTCAGGGCAGGCTCTGCTGTGCCCCAGCGAGGCCTCAGCTGCTGCTGAGCAGTTCTGGCTCCCCAGGTCAGGAGTCAGGGAACTACTGGAGAGAGACAGTGGAGTCTGGGAGATGCTGATATCCAAACTGACCCTCCCCTGGCACAATTTCAGGCCATTCCCTCTCATCCTATCACTTGATACTAGGGAGAGGAGACCAACTCCCACCTCACTCCCACCTCACTCCCACCTCTTTACGTGCAAGGAGCAATGAAGTCTCCCCCCTCGGCCTCCTCTAGCCTAAACCACCCCAGGTCCCCCAGCTGCTCCTCTGGAGCCCCTTCCCCAGCTCCTGTGAGGTGCTCCAGAGGACTATGAAATCTCTGGAGTTTGCTCTTCTCCTCCACTTTGTTTTTTTCAAACCTTCAAAGCCCTCTACATTTTTCAAGGCAAATTGACTCCCCTTGTTTCCAGGCTGCTCTCTGCTTATCAAAGTGAGAGGTTTCATTTCATTAGCATCAGATGGCAAAGCCTCTTCCCTTTCTTTCCCTCTTCCCTGCACACTGACCTCAATTACTCCCACAAATCAGATTAGCCTTGTTGACTTCCATCACTTCAATAATTAAGACACAGAAGGATGTGCCTAGGACACGAGAGCCTTCGAAGCGATTGTCCTCCAGCAGCAGCCCCTTCTAATAAATGCTGGCAGCAGACTCTGGTTTCTCTGCATGAACTTAAAGGCACCTGAAGATGTATTGAATTTGGCACATTCTCAGGAAACCCTTTAGGAGCTCTGTAAGTGGATGCTCACCTTGAATTTGATTTCATTTCCGTGGAGCAGCAGAGCAGGCAGCAGGAGGATTGCCCAGAGCTGCTGGCTACTTGGCATTGCCCACCAGGAGCCAGACCTGGCATTTGGGTGTCCTTCATCTTCCTCTGCTGGGGAGAATGGGCACCAGCACCTGTCACAGCTCCACTTCCCCCTTCCTGCCCCTTGTGCATGAACATTTCTCTCTTCCCACGATGCTGCAGCAATAAAATGGATTTGTTCACATCTGAAAACTCAGGATCTGATCCTCAGGTGGTCTAAACTGCTCTGGTGTCAGAGGCTTGGAAGAGACTAAAGCAATTTGCTCATTAATTAACCTGAAGAGCATGATAAGATTGTACTCCTGCTGGTACTGCTTTTGTTTTGGGGGTTTAATCAAGTTTAATAGACCAGCCTCCAAAAAGTGATTTTTTCACCTGCACCACTCCTGTTATGGAGCTCTTTGAAACAAAAACTGGACTTGTTCTAACAAGGAGGACACTCCTGAGGCCCAGACTTGGCCACTTGCACTCCTGTCACCCCCAGCCTCAGTTTTACATGTTCCTGCTGCTTGTTCCCCGGTGCCTGCCCAGGAGCTGCACTCAGTTGCCTCTGATAAGCTAATGAAGCATGACTCTAATCTCATGCTAATCATTTCCTCAATCACCCTCAAACCTCTGCCTGCATCTGTTTGGGCTTTATCTCCTCTGCCTACAAGCTGCTGTGTTGTAAACAATTCTGTGGACAAGGTTTTAGCAGGCTCATGCACAGCACTGAGCTCTTCCCTGTCCCAGCCTTATGGAGATGAAGTCAGTGACACCAGCTGCATTACTCTGGATTTACACAACCCATTCTCCTCCTTTACTCAAGGGTCAGAAACCAAAGCCACTTCTGTTTTTCCTTCCTTTATATGAATGTGCCAAACAATTCCCCTTCTGCTACTCCTGCACAGCTGCAGTGCTGATGGAAGGAACCTCCACTGCCTACTGGCACTGAATTCAAACAACCTGGGTCCAGCTGCTGCTGGCAACTGCAGGATGTGCAACCTTACAGCAGCCTAGACTGGGCCCCACTGCATCCTGCCCTTGTGTGCAGCTCCTGCCAACCCAGTGAGCCACAGAGGGGGTTTGGCTGGAAAAGATCAACAAGTCCTTAGCCTTTGACCTTAGAGCAGCCTTCCAGTACCTGAAAGGAGCTACAGGAGAGCTGGGGAAGGCCTTTTGACAAGGGCTTGTCGTGACAGGACGAGGGCCAATGGATCTGAGGTGAGAGAAGCTGGATTGAGATTAGGCATTAGGAAGAAGTTCTTGGCCATGAGGGTGGTGAGGCACTGGAACAGGCTGCCCAGAGCAGCAGTGGAGGCTCCAGGGCTGGCAGAGCTGAAAGCCAGGTTGGATGAGGCCATGAACAAGGTGGTCTGGCAGGACCTGCCCATGGAAGTGGAGTTGGATCTAGCTCTTGCAGGTCTCTGCCAAGCCAAACTATTCTGTGTTCTCTGATGCAGGCAGCTCAGTGCCTCTCTGATACCTGTTTGGCCATCCACAGCTCCACGCAGGCTGCAGGAGAGCAGCGAAGCTGCTCCTGACATTCTCTGCACTTTATTGCCAGAAAATCAAGAAACAAGGATCTCAGACATGGAAGGAAGAGGGAAGCTCTTCAAATCCCACTTTTACAGCAACATAAAGTGGTCATCTAATGCAGTGCTATCATAAAATTAAATCATGCTCCCTTGTCACTCGGCATGGTCTCTGCCGACAGATTAAAAACTACATGGCAAAATGTAATTTCCAGACTGAAGGTGGAAGAGGAGTTTGAAATATCTTCCTCTGCAGTGTCTGCTCAGTCCCCTGTCCTCGTGGTAATAAAGCAGCAGTCACAGTGGGACAGAATTTAGCAGTGCTGTCTGCCTTCAGGGGACGAGCCAGGCTGGTGCTGACAGCGCCCGGGGACGCGCAGCGGCGTGCCAAGGTTATCTGTGTGCTTTAGAGCAGGCCTGGCAGGCAGAGAGCTCTGCAAGCTTTAGATTTTGTAAATGTACAGTCAAGGGAAGAGAAAATAATTTTCCCCAGCTCCATCCTGCTCTCAAGTGCAGAGCATGGCTCTTCCTGCAGCTGCCCAAGGCAGAGGTGTTGAGTAAGGGCTGCAGCAGTCACCTCCACCACACTCCAAAGACACAACCTGGGCTCTTCTGTGTCTCTGCAGCAGAAACCACTTCTGCTGGCCTGCCCTTTGCTTCTACAGCAACCATTCCCATATGGAGCTAGCAAGAAAACCAAATGCTGGCTATGACCTGCTGGCAGAGGGCTGTGTATGCCCAGGAGGTGGCAAGGGCCCAGGGCAGTCGCTCCTGTGCACACCTTGCACGGAGAGGCTGCTGGCACGGGGGTGGGTGCCAGTTCCTGCTCTCATCTGCAGCACAAACCCCTCTAAGTATAGACCCTTGCAGGCAGCTAGACCAGAGTCAGTTCCAAGCTACCTGGAGGTGGTAAATCTGTTCTTACATGTAAGCAGCAGCAGGAAGGAGCAGGCTGCCAGGAACATCAGGGCTGCAAACGCAGGAGGCGATGCCAAGCACAGCCCAGAGCCTGCTCAGCTGCCTCCAGCTCCTGCCCTTAAGTGTGCAGGAGAGATGTGGCTGTGGCACGTGGGGACATGCTTCATTGGCCATGGTGGGGAGTTGGGGGTTGGACAGGATGACCTTAGAGGCCTTTTCCAACCTTAATGGTTGCCTCTCATCCTGTCTGTCCATGCCTTTGTAAGAGGTCCCTCCCCAGCTCTCCTGTAGCTGCCTTCAGATGCTGAAATGCAGCTCTAAGGTGTCCCTGGAGCCTTCTCCAGGCTGAGCAGCCCCAACAGACCCAGCCTGTCTTTCTTGGAAAGAGGCTTTAGCCCTCATAATCTTGGTGGCCTCTTCTGCACCCTCTGTAACAGTTCCATGTCCTTCTGCTGAGGACTCCAAGATGGTGTCTCAACAGAAAAGAGTAGAGGGGGAGAATCCCCTTNCTTCATTGGCCATGGTGGTGAGTTGGTGGTTGGACAGGATGACCTTAGAGGCCTTTTCCAACCTTAATGGTTGCCTCTCATCCTGTCTGTCCATGCCTTTGTAAGAGGTCCCTCCCCAGCTCTCCTGTAGCTGCCTTCAGATGCTGAAATGCAGCTCTAAGGTGTCCCTGGAGCCTTCTCCAGGCTGAGCAGCCCCAACAGACCCAGCCTGTCTTTCTTGGAAAGAGGCTTTAGCCCTCATAATCTTGGTGGCCTCTTCTGCACCCTCTGTAACAGTTCCATGTCCTTCTGCTGAGGACTCCAAGATGGTGTCTCAACAGAAAAGAGTAGAGGGGGAGAATCCCCTTCCTTGGCCTACTGGCCAAAGAGGTTGTGGAGCCTCCTCCTCTGGAGACTAACAAGACCCACCTGGGTGCTGTGACCCTGTGCATGCTGCTGTGGGTGTCCCTGCTGGAGGGGGCAGTGGGCCCAGATCCCCTGTCCCTGCTATTCTATGGTGACAGAATCACAGCATGAAGCAGGTTGGAAAAGACCTCTGGGATCATCCAGTCCAACCTCTCACCTCACCCTTCTCATTCACTGAGTGCCTCATGCAGCCTCCTTTAAACACCTCCAGGGATGGGCACTGCACCACCTCCCTGGGCAGCCCATTCCAATGCCAATCTCTCTCTCTGCCAACAACTTCCTCCTAACACCCATCCTGAACCTGCCCTGGCACAGCTTGAGGCTGTGTCCTCTTGCTCTGTCCCTGGGTGCCTGGCAGCAGAGCCCAACCCCAGCTGGCTACAACCTCCCTTCAGGTAGCTGCAGAGAGCAATGAGGTCTGCCCTGAGCCTCCTCTTGTGCAGGCTGCACACCCCCAGCTCCCTCAGCCTCTCCTCACAGGGCTGTGCTCCAGGCCCCTCCCCAGCCTTGCTGCCCTTCTCTGGGCACCTTCCAGCACCTCAACATCTCTCTTGAGTTGAGAGGCACAACTGAGGCAGCCTCCTCCAGCAGACCAAAGTCCCAGCTAGGAGCTAAAGGGAGAGCCAGACCAGGGGAGGCACTGCAGGAGGCACTGCAGGAGGCACTGCTGAAGCACTGCAGCTCTGCGAGGTGCTGAGGGAGCCTCAGCAGCCTGTGCCAGCCTGAACACAGCCCACACCAACCCTCACTGCTGCTTGTTTACATTCACTGGCAACTTGGAAAACATGAAGTGGGATTTAATAGTGCTTAAAGTGTCTCACTGATTCATCCCTCAGAGCCTGGACCTCAGTGCTCCCTTTGAGTCATCCTGCTTAAATTTAGCGACAAGCAAAAGCTTTGTGCTGCTGCAGGCAGAGAGCAAAAGGCTTCAGCCACAGCTGAGCAGCAGAAGCCAGACCTGTCCCACGGCACTGCTCTTCTGGACACTCTTCACATTACACCAGGTCTGGGGAGACCTTGGAGCAGCCTTCGAGTGCCTGAAGGGGGCCCCAAGAAAGCTGGGGAGGGACTTCTGACAAGGGCTGGGAGTGCCAGGAGGAGGGACCATGGCTTGGAGCTGGGAGAGGAGGCTGAAGAGGAGGAAGAAATTGTTGAGAGTGAGGGTGTACAGCTACTGCTCAGCACCTCCACCTGTGCCACCCCTTCTGGGGGCCCTAATCTGGTTAGGGCACACAGTGGGAGGATGGCACTGGCCAATGTTCCCGTGGGCAGATTGGCAGCTCGGAGCCAGCCCGCAGGGACCAACCCCTGGCGAGAGGCAGAGTGGCAGCAGAGGGGCAGCAGAGTGGCAGCAGAGTGGCAGCAGAGTGGCAGCAGATGCAGTGGCAGCTGCAGCAGCCCACTGGAGCAGCCAGGACAGTGCCTTTTGGCAGTGCCTTTTGGCAGAGAGGCAGCAACACAGGGGTGGGATTGGCTCTCCCTGGTGTTTGTATTTGCCTTCTCCTGGCCTAACAAGGCAGGAGACAGATGTCCTCCCCCAGGCTGCAAGCCAGGCTCTTGGTGACAGCCCAGCAGTGAGGAACTCACTTGTAAGTATCAAGTCCAACCATAACCCAGCTCTGCCCAGTCTGCTGCTCAGCCACAGCCCTCAGCACCACAGCTGCATGGCTGTGAAATGCCTCCTGGGATGGGGCTGCAACCACCTCCCTGGGAGCCTGTTTCAGAGCCTGACAACCCTTTCAGTTCTTTTTTCCTCCTGTCCAACCTAAACCTCCCCTGGCAGGTCTGGAGGCAGTTTCCTCTCAGCCTGTCACTTGCTGCCAGGGAGAAGAGCCCAACCCCCACCTGGCTCCAGCCTCCTTTCAGGGTCTCCCTCAGCCTCCCCTCCAGCTCCACAGCCCCAGCTCCCCCAGCTGCTCCTCCCCAGCTTTGCTGCCCTTCTCTGGACCTGCTCCAGCTCCTCAATGTCCTTCTTGGGGTGAGGGGCCCAAAACTGGCCCCAGTATTGGAGCTGTGGCCTCCCCAGTGCCCAGTCCAGGGGCACCATCACTGCCCTGCTCCTGCAGCCACACTACTGCTCAGCCAGGCCAGCACACTGAGGGCCTTTTGAGAAGGTTCTACAAATCTCTCCCCAAATGCTGACATTCTCACAGCTGCCATCACCTGAGCTGCAGAACCACTTGGGTTGTTTCACCCATCCTGTACTGCCCCTGCTCAGCAGGGCCCTAAGCTGTGCCAGTTGGTCCCCTGCATCCCCAGGATGCAAACAGGCACTGTGATTTCTGAGCCAGCTGCTCCCAGTGACACTGACACTGAATTTGGTCCTGTGTGTGCATGAGAAAGAAAAATGGCAGCTGGAGATTTTCCAGTTCCTCACCTACCCAGCTCTTAACCTTCATCCCTCCTCCCTTTGGCAAAGGCAGTCACTTGGCACAGACAGAACCCAGCACTGATCTGGCAGTGGTGCAAGCAGAGCTCTCCTCAGCAGGGTGAGGCCACTGGAGAGCTGCAGGCACTGCCTGCCCCATGCCCCTCGCCAGCCTCCAGAGCTGTGTCCCACACAACACAGAAGCAGCAGAACACCACTTATCATCATGGGCAATAAAGCCAGCAGTGTTTGGTCAATCCTGGGATGTAAACCCATCTCAGGGCTACAGATCAGTGTTGCATTACAGAAATGATTCCTTCCAGCATCATTTAAAGATGTGCTTTAATCCCAGAGCACCACTCAGGCTATTACTTTCTTATGAGTGACTTCATAAATGGTGATTGCCACTAACCCACCACAGTAAATAGGGGCAAACAGACACTTTTTATTTTCCCCTAGCAGAACCAGGGGATAATACAAGGATGTTTTATGCTTATTTAAGCAGTAATGATCCATTCCCAGCTCTTGCTGGCCTGACCCTGCCTCTTGGGCAGGCTCCAGTCCTTGCCAGGGCAAAGCTGGAGCTGAAGAGGAGATAGTTGACAGCAGGGAGAGAATTTAACCAAAGGGGAACTGCATCTTCCACCCCCACACCCATTCACCTTTCTTGAGCTGACTGAGAAGAGCCCAGCCCCAGCCCCATGGAATTCAGCCTTTGGCTCTTGCTGAGCAGATGCCCTCTGGGGCTGCCCTTCTCCTGGCCCTCAGCCTTCCCTCCTCACAGCTGCTCCAGGCCTCTCAGCAGCCTCATGGCTGAACCAGCCATGAATCAGCACGGCCAGCAGGGCAAGGGAGGGGATCCTGCCCCNTCTCCCCAGCAGTTTGTCTTCCTGGGAGCCCTGAAAGGGGCTGGACACAATAACCCAGAAGTGGCAGAGTGGGAGAAGAGCTCAGCCTGCTGACCACACTCTTCTTCATTCACCCCAGGACAGCAGTGCCACCCCAGCCCCTTCTTGGCCACAGGGGCACAATGGTGGCTGGTGGTGAACTCTCCTTCCTAGTGCCCACCTGAGTGCCTCCCTTGTGCATGACTGCACACACACAAGACATGCAACAAGGCAGTGCAATGTAAATGACATTTCAGCTAATTATGAGGCTGTGAGCAACTAATCATGCAGCACATCAGTCACTTGAAAAAGTCACCCTGGATGCCAAAGGTATAAATTAGCAGTTGAAATATTTACATATTTGAAGATGCACTTTGCCCCAGAGGGTAAACACAGAGAGCTGCTTCACAATTCCTCCCAGCAGAAATGAAGCAGCTCAGGACCCCAGTAAAAACCATTCAGTGCATCACAGCAGTGGGCACAAGGCAGATCCTGCTCCAAATCACAGGAAGAGAGGGGCTGGAAGGGGCTTTGAGATCATCCAGTCCAACCCCCCTGGCACAGCAGGGCCACCTAAAGCAGGTTGCAGAGGATGGCATCCAGGTGGGTTTGGAACGACTCTGGAGATGGAGACTCCTGCACCTCTGTGGGCAGCCTGCTCCAGTGCCTCAGGCCAGCCCAAGGCCCTCAGCCTGTCAAATGCCATCGTGCCAGGCAGAGGAGCCTCACCAACACCAGCACCCTGATGGGCAGCAAAGCCAGAGAGCAACTCAGCATCTGAGCTCCATCCCTCTGGTGCCAGGCAGGACCCTTCGCTGTGCTGCTCTGGAGAGCTCTGCCTGCTCTGAGCCCACATCACCCCCAGCAGTGAGAGCTGCTGCTGCACTCTTTATTTCTCCTCTGAAAATGTTCATTTCCTCAGAAAATTGTATTTTTTCCTCCAAGTAATTCTGTTCTCTCTGTGTATATTCAAGAGGAACATTAATTATGCTTTAAATCATCTCCAGATTCCAGCATTATCTGGTAAATTAATCCTCACCCTTTTATCCTAAGGTTAATTGATATGACTCAACCTCACTGCAGGCACAGAGGGTCTCTATTGACAGGTAGCTGCTCCTGTTCACAGGTCCTACAGACAATTCCCTCTCCTCACTCCAGCTCCTCCTCCCCCTCGAAGGCTCCATTATCAATCTCCCTGCATTCAACAACCACCTGACTTCACCTGCAAATTCCTGCACACTTCATCCTCCAAAGAGCTCCTGAGGATGAGGTGGGGAGAGGGAAAGGGCTGGGGAGAGAAGTGCATGCACAAGGCAGCAGCTGCACCTTTGCCAGGGAGGTGGAGTCCCCATCCCTGGAGGAGCTCAAGACAGGTGTGGCCATGATGGCTCTTGGGGACAGTTCAGTGGCCAAGGTGGTGCTGGGTTGATGCTTGGGCTGGATGACCTTAGAGGCCTTTTCTAATCCAAGCAATTCCATGGTTCTATAGAATCACAAGGGCTGGAAGAGACCTCCAAGATCACTGAGTCCAACCATTAAGACAGCACTGCCAGGGGCAGCACCAAGCCAGGTCCCTCAGCACCACACACACAGCTCTAAAACATCTCCCAGGGTGGGATCAGTCAGTGCCATGTGCAGCCTGGGCCAGGCACTGGCAGCCCCTTCAGGGAAGAAATTGTTCCTCATGCCCAACCTAAGCCTGCCATGGTGCATCTCAAGGCTACTTCTCTCTCCCTCTCACTAGGAGCAGAGCCCAACCCCAGCTGGCTGCAGCCTCCTCCAAGGGCGCTGCAGAGAGCAATGAGGTCTGCCTCAGCCTCCTCTTGTCCAGACTGCACACCCCCAGCCCCCTCAGCTGCTCCTCCCCAGCCCGGCTCTCCAGACCCTTCCCCAGCTTCGTTGCCCTTCTCTGGGCACTCCCCAACAGCTGCTTGTGGGGGTGCTGAAAGGCTGCCAGGCTCCCCAGCCTGTGGGGGTGAGAAGTGTTGGGTTCACTGCAGAGAAAGCTACCAGAGAGTCCCTGGCTCCTGGTTACCTCCTCAGGAGGGAGAAGACTCCTTCCTGCTGCCCTTTGCTGATCACCTTGCTGCATGATTTCTGCCAGCATGTGTGGGCACATCACTGCTGGCCATAAATACAGAGAGAATTTATCACCTAGCAGAGGCTCAGGCAATTTTCTGGCCCAGGCTGTGTACCCAGCTCGTGTGTGCCCCTCTGAGCACAGCTCAGGGCTCCCTGGAAGTATTTATAGACAAACAAGTAATTAAAATTTTTAATCTGCCCATTTCAAAGGGTGGGGGAAAAATCCACTTCATTCTTTCATCAGAGCCACTGCCCAGCCTCATAACTCTGTCTGTGAGTTGTAAAGAGCCACCTAAGTGGCTCCTCAAATACACTTTGCATTTTATGGGATGTACTGAAGAAGTAAGTGGCTCAGTGACTGCTCCCCATGGCAGGACAGGGAGGTGCTCCAAACAGCCTCCTCCAGCTCCTAAACCACACTGCCCAGGCACACAACCTTCCAGGAGCAAAGCTGCAGCAATCAGATGTCTGGGGTTTGGTGGAAGAGGAGGCTGAGGGGAGACCTCCTTGCTCTGAAAGGGGATGAAGGCAGGTGGGGGTTGGTAGGAGGTGACAGGATGGGAGGAAATGGCCTCGAGCTGCAGCAGGGGAGGTTTAGGTTGGATGCAGAAGAAACTTCTGCCCCGAAAGGGTTCTCAAGCTGTGTAAGAGTACCCAGAGGGCTGCTGAACCCCCACCCCTGGAGCTGCCTGAAAGGCCCAGAGATGTGGTGCTGAGGGCCATGGTGCAGTGGTTGACCTGGCAGTGCCAACCATTGGACTTGATGATCCTAAAGGTCCTCTCCAACCTTCATGGTTCTGTGCTGAAGTGACTGTGCCCAGGGAGAGTTTCTCTGCTGGTCACACATCTGCAGCAGACTGCCCACAGCTGCCCCAGCCTGAGGGTGTTAATGTTTGTCTGCTGAGCTGTGCCAGCTGAGAGAGGACAGTCAGCACTTAGCAGAAGTGCCCCATGCAGGGGGAGAGTGAGGCAGAGGTTGGAGAGGCCTCCTGCTTTGGCTAATTATGCTAAGGAGAGCTGCTGTGCTCTGGGGGAGGCTGTGCTGCTTCTGCCTGGCCTGGCAATATTTCTTCCCACCACCATGAATTTAATCACATCAAAATGTCAGCAAAGAAAAATGAAACACACACAGGTCCTGTTCCCCCAGATTGATATTTAGCAGCAGCAATGGATGTTGTCTTAAAGAGGCAGTGAGCTGGGCCAGCTTTTTACACTTCCCTGCTCACCTTTGGGCTCCATTTGGATTCCACTCCCCATGCATATAAATCAAAAGCACTTTTATTACAGTCAATACAGCTTAGTCACAGCTGATTCTCCCCTGCATTTGTCCTAGCACAGCATGGAGAGGCAATGGTGCCAGTTCTGCTCCAGTGGCTACCCAAGGTGGCTGAGCAGGGCTCAGCACAGCTCCAGGGGCTGGGGCTCAGCACAGCTCCGTGGCTGCTGAACAGACATGGGATCAGTACCAGCAGAGGCTGCTGGCTCAGCCCTGCCTCTTCCAAATGCCAGGGGCAGAGGAACCTGGAGAAGTGAGCCCAGGTGAAGCTCCTGAGGGCCAGCAAGGCCAAGCAGAAGGTCTGGCCCAGGTGCAGGACAATCCTCACCACCAGCACAGCCTGGGGGGATATGGTCTGAGAGCTGTGCTGGGCTGAGGCTGGCAGCTGGGTTGGGCTTGCTCCAACCAAAACCAAATGCACAGACCTGCTAAGGTCCAGCCTGCACGAAGCTGCACCCAGACATGGGAGCCAGCAGAAGACAGCCAGAGAAAGCCATCAGCACGGCCAGGATGCCAAGCACTGCTCCAAGGCAAGCTCCAGCAGCACCAACTCCCCCTCCCCAAGCACCTCCTACCTCTCCTCAGGACCCTAACCCACAGCACCACTCCTTAATGAGCTAAACACCTCCCTCCCAAAGCAGGCAGGATTCAATGCAGTTGCTCCAGAGTTGTAATTAAAGTGAATTTATATTAATCCAGGAGAGCTGAGGGAAAGGACAATGATTTATGAGCAATATTGCTGGCATTTTCAAGAGGCATAAAAATCATTAAAAATTAATATCTTAAAAACTATTAGGAAAGCAGCCATAATTGGATAAGCAATGCAGGGTGTCTCTGGGGCACTGAGTGCCTGCAGGGCAAGGGAAAAACAAAGCAGATAACCTCTGAGGAAAAGGAGGAAAGGGGAAGAAAGAAATCACATTTGCAACTTTTTTTTTTAATGAAAAGGATGAAATGATTGCTACTAACCCATACAATTACTGCCCTCTTCCAAGTGATTACAACACACATCACAAGCTCTGATTCTGGGTCTCACTGGGGAAATTTGTTATTGTTGCTAAATGCTCTCCTCACAGCCTGAGAGGTTAATTAAGAGTTTATTGCAGGTTTGGCAAAAAAAATGTGGAGGTATCTTAGTGACTAAAGCAGTTTTTGTTCAGCAGGCTCCTGACTTCCAAACCACTGCCCTGGATGTGGACTGAGTTGGAGCCTCAAAGGCAGAGCTCTGTGGCAAAGTGGATTAATGGTAGTCAAGCAAAGCACTGCAGGAGCAGAGCCTCCAGTCCCTCCTCTGACCCCTTCACATCTCATGGTCCTGCCTGGAGGGGCTCAAGCCCTTAACCCTGCACCAGAGGAGCCAAGGAGGCTGCTACAGAGCACTGGGAGCAGAGGAACCCTTCACACTCTCACAGAATCACTAAAGCTGGGAAAGGCCTCCAAGACCACCTCCAGTCCAACACCAGCCCAGCACCACCATGGGCACCAAACCCTGCCCCAGGTCTCATGGCCACAGGCTTCTGGAACACCTCCAGCCATGGGGACTCCACCCCCTCCCTGGGCAGCCTGTGCCAGTCCCTGACCACTCTGGCAGCAAAGAAACTTTTCCTCATCTCCAACCTGACCCTCCCCTGGCACAATTTGAGGCCATTTACTTTCACCCTAACACTTGATGCTAGAGAAGAGACCAACACTGGAGGTCATCTCTGATTCTTTTCAGCCAAAGCTTCCTTCCTGCAGAGGCATTTGTGGTTTCTTTTTTTCCTTTAGGTAGACAAAAAAAACCCCAAACAAACATAAACTGGGAAGTGAAATAATTTGTCAGAACTCAACCCAAAACATCCCAGTCCCAAACTTTTCATTAGACACTCAAGGGAAAGCCACAAAGATGCTTATGGGATTGAAGCATCTGTCAGATGAGGAGAGGGGAAGCCTGCAAGGATCATTCTGACTGGAGAGGAGAAGGCTCAGAGGGGTCTCAGTGTTCAAACACCTGATGGGGGCAGTGGACAGAGCAGGACTCCTGTCTGCTACCCAGGGCAGGGCAAGAAGTGGGCACAAGCTGCAGAGTCTCCATCACTGGAGACCTTCAAAACCCAAAGTGGGGCTGGTGCTGAGCAACCTGTTCCAGCTGACCTTGATCTGCGGGAGGGGTCGCCGCGGGAGGGGTCGCCGCGGGCTGTCTCCAGAAGAACACCCGAGGCACAGTGACCTTTGCAGGTAGCTCAGAGCAGGATGTGACACAGTGAACTGTGCCCCAGGCACTGCCCAGCCTCATGCCTGCCTTGGAGGGTCACATCCAGCTGACACCTCTGACTTTGCAGAGCTGTGCCCATGCTCAGAGCAATCAATGTGTCCTCTGCACATATTTATCGGTCCCCATTCTCCCTAATTAAACTCAGCAAGAGCAATAACAACACCTTCAGAGCTCATCCTCTGAAAGCTGTCCTCTGGTTCCCTCAGCCAGAACAGATGGAGTCCTGCACTATCACCTTGCAGACTTTCCCCTTACCTATTAAACCAGAGAAGTTTCACTGCAGCCCTTCAGCAGGTGCTGGTCAAAACCCCCAAGTGTGCTAAGGCACAAATCCATAAAGCAGATCTACACTCAAGCCAATTACCTTGATGGGGTCTTAGTATTGGCTTTAACAGGATTTAGGAAAGGCTTTAGCCTGGGTGTGACTGGGCTCACACTGCAGCAGACAGCTAAATTGGCTCTCTCCTGGCAGCCAGAATCCAGTCCTGATGGATGGGCAAAGCTCTTCCTGCCATGGGCATCTCAGCCTGGATTTAAAGGGGAAGAGGCTGGAGCACAGCAGCCAGGCTTGGACAGCTCTGGGGGAGCCTCTGGCTCTACATTTGCTTTTTAAAGAGAAATAAATGGGTCCTCGTGGAAGGCAGAGTGGTGGGGGGCCAGAGGGGGCCTCGGGACATGGAGTTCAGCCCCTGCTAGTGCAGGCTCCCCTAGATCAGCTCTCACAGGATGTGTCCAAGTGGGGTTTGAACGCTGAATTTTACCCCAGTGGGTAAAGGCCCTGAGGACGGGGCTGGGCTCTTAGTGGTGCCCAGTGACAAGGGGCAGTAGGTTCTTCTCTGGAGCAATTCACACCTGGGCACTGCCATCCTGGGCCAAGTGAAGCTGCACTAGCAGGGGGCTGGACTGGATGATCCCCAGAGGTCCCTTCCAGCCCCCTGCAGGGAGGCTCACGCTGGCAGCTTTGCACCTCAGCTTCTCTCTGAAGCTCTCAGCACTTTCTGCTGCCTCTGTGCTGCCCAGAGCCACCAGAACATGCTCCTGCACCTCCCCTCAGCACTCCAGGAGCTGCCTTTTGAATTAGGAACTGTTTACAGGTACTGCAGAGTCCCTTGGTAAGTGTTGCTGGGTTTCATGTGCAGCATCTTCCTGCCTGTAGTAACTACTACAGACTCACCTAATGCTCTCTGCTGTTTCCCATTGAGGTAAAGTTTGCAGGAGAAGCATCCAGCTGAGACAATTAGAGCCAGTTCATAAAGGGCATCCTTGGCACTCAGGAAGGCTGTTGACAAAATTAAGACATTGCTCACAATTACCCTCCCAGTAATTTATGCAGCCAGCAGCCCCTGCCAGCACAGGCCATGCCAGCTCTGCTAATGAAACCCAAATCAAGCTGACAGCAGAATGATGGTGGATTTGGAAAACAAGCACCAACAGTTTGCAGGTGGTTTAGGCAGCTATAAAAATCTGATTTATAGAGGCTTTTTAATCCTGGTTTTAATTCACCTTGTGGGAAATGCACCACAATAAAGCATCCTGCCACACTCCAAGTGCCAGGCTGCCTGAGCTCCTGTGGGGATCAAACACAGGGAGCTCTACAGGCTTGAGTGCAGCCTGCAAGGTGCTCAGGCTCCAGCTACACTCCCTCCCCACTCTGAGGCTGGCTTCATCTCTGGCACAGCCATTTACAGGCTGATGGATTGGAGGGAGCTGCAGTTAAGAGCCACGAGCAGGCTTTAGCTCAAGTGCAGCTGTGCCTCAGTGCTGGCATCTCTGCAGCCCATGGAGGCTGCCATCAGCCTCCCCACAGCACCGTTCCTGCTCCTGGCACCACTAAGCCACATCCCTCAGCACCACATCTCCACAGCTTTGAGCCCCCTGCAGGGATGGGCACTCCCTGCTGCCCTGGGCAGTGTCTGCAGACCCCTCAGGGCAGGCAGTGTCCTTGTAGCCAACCCAAACCTCCCCCGGGGCAACCTGAGGCCATTTTTAAGTGGTCTGTCTCTTGTTAGGTGGGAGCAGAGACCAACTCCCACCTCCAGCCTCCCCTCAGGGAGCTGCAGAGAGCACTGAGCTCTGCCCTCAGCCTCCTCTCCAGGCTGCACACCCCCAGCCCCCACAGCTGCTCCTCCCCAGACCCTTCCCCTGCTTTGTTGCCCTTCTCTGGGCACACTCCAGCCCCTCAGTGTCCTTCTAGCAGCTCAGGGCTCATCATACCCTGATAAAAGGAGTCTCAACACCTTAGCAGTGTCCCAGTTCACTGCAGGGAGGGTTTGGACTTTTAAAGGTCCCTTCTAAGACTCTATGACACAGAAGTGGACAGCCCAAAGGGGGCCTCTGGCATTTTAAACCTGTGGCTTTGCAGTGCACAGCAAAGGTTCCTGGCACCCAGAAGTGTGTGGAAAACAATACAAGGGAGGGGTTCACTTCAAGGGGCACCTATTTCCCTGCAGTTACACAAAGCTGCTTCACAACAGCAATGCAGCAGCTCCTGCTCCCTCTCTGCTGAGCTGCAGGACTCCTGCAGCATTTGTATTCCTGCCCTCTGCTGCAATCAATCCAGAGAGATCCTGTTGCTGCTGCTCCCCTCTGCAAACATCCCCACAATGGAGAGGGATTTCCAGAATCAGGTTTTAGTCTGTTCTGTAAGCACTGCTCTCTACAGGGATTAATGCACTTGAAAAAGGACCAAATATTACAGCAAGATGAAATTCACTTATAGACATGAGATGAAAGGAGAGGACTTGTCTGATCATACACATTGGGGAGTGCCTCCTGTTCTCCTCTCAGCAACAGATGTAAAACAAGGGGAAAAAAAACAGGGCACGAAGCCTCTCTGGGCCTGATAGAAGTGGTTGAGAACAGCAATTTCCCTCTCCTGGAGGAAAGGGATGGGAATGCTTTAACTCAACCTCAGCACTACAAGGCTGTGTGAAACAGAGGCACTGACCCTGCCTGATGCCTGAAGCCAGCAGGGCCACAGATCAGTCTGGGTGACAAAAACCATTCCTGGCATCATTGCTTAGCAGCAGATCTGCAGTGACAGGAGGTGGCTGGGTGGAAGCTGAGAATGGTTGAGGTGCACTCAGATGGAAGAGCTCCAGCACCTCTGCATGCAGAGCAGCACAGGACACATCCAGAGCAGGGTGGCAGGGAAGGTGACCATCCTCAGCCCCTGGAAACATGCTGGGGGGCTCCAAGAGCTCCAAAGGAGCCATCAGGAGAGGAACAGGGAGACAGATCCCACTGCTGACTGAGCTCCTGGCCAGCAGGACACGATCTGGGATGCCAACAGGTACATGAGAGCATAGGAAATGATCCCTGCTCTGCCTAGCAGCTGTCCCAGACCAGGTATGAACCTTCCCATCTGAGGCACTCAATTTTATTCTCAGGTATTCCAATGCCATCAGAGATACATCAGACAGCCCTGCAGCACTGTCAGAAGCAGCATAAAGTGAGCTTGAGATAAGTGAGGAGGAACCTCAGAACTCTCCTGATATTTTAAGAGACATTTCCTGTAGACTTGAGCAGCAGAAGGGAAGGAAAAAGGATCTGAAGATAGCAAACAGCACCAAAGTCAAGGGGAAGCCTCACACTGTATCACCACTGCCTGTCCCTTCTGTCACCCTAAACAAGCCCCAGAGCCCCCCACGCCCAGCACAGATACCAAGGACCTCCTCTCACCCCAACCATCCCTTCCAAAGCAGCACCTCCCAGGCTGCTCTCGAGGGAGAGGATCAGCTTGGGTCACCCTGGGGACCTCCAGCACCCCCAAGGACACAGCAGCAACCTCTCTGGCTGAGGCAGTAGAACACCTCAGAAACCTGAACATGCCTTACCTGGGTGGCAACCACTGCAGCTGCTCCCCCAAACACAAGGCACAGCCAGCCCTGCCCCCAGCCCCTCCCGGGGCACTGATTAAATATCTGTTTAGAGAAGGAGCAGAACCTGCTGACACAAAGCATCTGCAGCACCTGGGCTTTCCCTGGAGGTCTCCTACAGCCCTGCTAATTGAGCCAAATCCTCTTTAGTTGCTGTAATTTGGTAAGTGCCTTTTGATTGCCTGCAGCTGCAGGAGCCTGTGGGGTTTAGGGCTTTGTGCACCTTCGTTTATCACCCTTTGGGCAAATATTGCCCCCCCCTTTATACTGTGATGTGTTGCAGGAGACCACCCAGGGGCCGCTGCTGCCTCCCCAGCCACTGATGGCACAGAAGACGCTGTCGGGGTGGCTCCGTTAGCAAATGCAGCACAGTGCAGCCCAGCTGCCAGCAGAGGCTCTCGCTGGGGCTGCCAGGATCATATCCTGGCAGAAGTGCAGCAGGAGAGGCTGGGATGCTGCAAGTGCTTATTGCATAATTTATCAGCAGAAGGAAGCAAGAGTGATGGGACAAAAGCCATGAAGAAAATCAATTCCCTCACTGTGCTTCAACACTCCCTAAATTTGGGTAGCCAAAAGTTGTTTCTCCTTGGTCAGATGGACCAGTGGAGAGTCCACACACAGAGGGTGTACAGGGCTGTGCATTTACAGCAGAGCTGTGAGGGCAGGTTGGAGATGAGGAAGAATTTCTTTGCTGCAGGAGTGGTCAGGGACTGGCACAGGCTGCCCAGGGAGGTGGTGGAGTGCCCATCCCTGGAGGTGTCCCAGAACCCTGTGGCCATGGCACTTGGGGCCAGGGTTTGGTGGCCATGGTGGGGTTGGGTTGCTTTTGGGCTGGAGGATCTTGGAGGCCTTTTCCAACCTTAGGAATTCTGTGGTGATAAGAAAGGCAAAGAAAATCAACAACATTCCCAGCAGGAAAGGTTCTCGCTGTGCATGGAGAAGAAATGAACAATTCTGCCAGGAGGAGGTGGGAGGAGAACTCCTGTGGGCAGTTTGCCACTGTGGGGCACAGCTGAAGGACCTTTGTCATAACAGTTCCCCACAACTCTATTTGTAGGCACTAATTAGACTCAGCCCTGAACAGGAGGGCCAGGACCCGACTGGCTCTGATGTCCTCCAAGCCAAAGGGGCTCACATCCCTCACCAGCTGAACCTGCTGCTGAGCTCCACAGAGCTCACCCAGCAGCAGCACCTTCCTAAGGCACAGCAAAGGGCATCTGTTAGTGTACTGCAGTCAGGCAAGAGGAAATTACAGGTCACTTCAATTACAGCTAATTAAGCTCCAGATAATTAATGTGACACCCAGCCCCACAGGTCCCAGCACAGCAGAGAGGCTCCAGGGCTCTGCTGGTGTTGTCTTGGCTCTGCAGCACGACTGCAGGCAGTGTGTGAGCCCTGCCTGCCCACTCAGGAGGTGAAACCTGCCCTTGGCCAGGACCATCTGAAAGCTGAGCTCAAGGAAGAGCCAGCAAAGGGCCCCTGTGGCCAGGAGGGCAATGGTCTCCTAGGGTGCACTGAGGAGAGTGTGGGCAGCAGGGCAGGTTCTGAGGGGTGGGTGTCGAGAAGAAGGGGCCAGGCTCTTTGCCATGGTGCCCAGTGAGAGGTCAGCCAGGGCAGGTTGCACAGGAATGTGTGTCCAGGAGGGTTCTGAAGGTCCTCAGAGAAGGAGACTCCACAGCCTCTCCTGGGTTCTTGTCTGTTCCTGCTGTGCTTTGTCCTACCCTGGGCACTGCAAAGAGCTCAGCCCCATCCTCATGGCCTCCACCCTCAGCTCTTGCTGAGCATTGAGCAGATCTCCTCGTGCTGCCCCACAACACAGCCACACTTCCAGGACCAGATCCTTGTTTTCAGCCATCCTGAGACTCTCTCAGGACCAGCACTCAGCTGACTCTGCCAGAAGCATTCCCAAGGCCATCTGCACTGCTGTGCCACCTGAGTGGCCTGGCCATGCTGATCCAATTGCCCTTAATCTACCCAGCCCTTCCCCCTGCACTTGAGGCAGGCTCTCAGCTGCCCCAGCTCAGCTCACATCCCTTAATCCCTGGCACTAAATGCACGAACAGATGAACCATGTCCAGTCCTGGCCAGCTGAGAGTCACAGCATGTCCTTGGGACTCAGCACACAGCAGAAAGCTGTTGCTGGTGCATATGGTTTGTAATGGGATTCATACAATGTCTGACCCTTCTCAGTGTTCCAGGACTGCCTGAGCCACACAAGCAGGTTCCCTGGCAGCTGGTGGGCAGAAGCTGCTGTCCCACCCCAGCCTCACAGCATCCAGGACCTGCAGATGTTTAACCTTTTACAAGCCCACAGAGGAAGGGAAGAGCCAAAGCTTTGCCAGCCTCTGCTGCTCCTGGCTGCTGCTGCCATTTCAAGGCAGTTTAGTGAAAGCAGAGCTTGTTTCACCCGGGGAAGGGTGGCTGAGGGCAGGACTTGTCTTGACAGATGGAACCTGCCTGGGCTGTGGAACACCTGTGCTGTGCAGGGCAGATGGGCAAAGCCATCCCAGCCCTTCTGAGAGTCTCTGCTGCACCACATCCCCCAGCTCCTCTGCTGCACTTGCAGCTCCTTTCTTTCCATCTCAGTGACCTCATTAAGATTTAAAAGTTTATATTTATTTATAGTTGAAGTTAATTTATTTTATTAATGGCTAAGACAGCAGGAAGCATCTCAGCACCTCAGATGGAAAATTAAGAGCTCTGTTGTGATCTGCATGATGAAAAAGCTGCTCCTGTACCTCAGCCTGGAGACTCAGCACCTTGGAGTGGCAGCTCCTAGCAAACTCTGCTCACCTCCACTTAGTTGTAGTTGCTGAGTGCCTAATCCCATGGCAGCTCACACACTGGAGCAGGGGAGCATGGAAGAGCAGTCACAGAGTGCTCAGGCTGGAAAAGACCTCCAAGGTCATTGAGTGCCACCAGCAACCCAGCACTGGCAGGTCCACTGCTCAACCACATCCTCAGCACCACAGCTCTTACATTCCTCCAGGGCAGCCTGGGCCAGGCCTTGGCAACACATTCAGTGAAGGAAGTTTTCCTCATGCCCAACCTGAATGGTCCAACCTGGTGCAGCTTGGGACATTTCCTCCTGTCCTGTTACTAGGAGCAGAGCCCAACCCCAGCTGGCTGCAGCCTCCCCTCAGGGAGCTGCAGAGAGCAATGAGGTCTCCCTCAGCCTCCTCTGCTCCAGGCTGCACACCCTCAGCTCCCTCAGCTGCTCCTCCCCAGCCCTGCTCTCCAGATCCTTCCCCAGCTTTGTTGCCCTTCTCTGGACCTGCTCCCATCCCTCAGTGTCCTTCTGGGAGTGAGGAGCTCAAAACTGACCCCAGGACTTGAGGCCTCAGCAGTGCCCAGTCCAGGGGGACAATCCCTGCCCTGCTCACACCATCACTGATCCAGGCCAGGCTGCTGGTGCCCTCCTTGGCCCCCTGGACACACTCTGGCTTATCTTCAGCCACTGTCAACCAGCACCCCCAGGGCAGTTCCCAGCCACTCTGCCCCAGCCTGGAGCATCCATGGGGCTGTTGTGGCCCAAGTGCAGGGATTCTGCCACCCTTTCCAAAATGGCAGCACACAGCCTGGTGGCTTCAACCTCACCCTGCCTCGAGCCATGGAGGAATCTCAGCTGGGCTCAGCACTGCAGCAGCTCAGTGCTTGGCACTTCAGGCATTGCTCACTGGTGGAAAAGGAGACAACAGCCCAAGGAGCTTCTTCTCCTCTGGCACTGCCACTCTTTAGCAATCAGCCCTTCCTCGGGCACCTTGAGTACCATCTGCCCACACTGAGAATCCTTTTCTACAGCTCACTGAGCCTTATGCTCTGTGCCCCTTGCTAAAAGAGCTGCCTGCATGGCCAGAGGTGGGCACTGTGCTTGCCTGGGAGCTCAGACTGCTGCCAGGCTGTGAGCTTACTGCACACCTCTGCAGTCCTTGCTCAGGTGTTTTTCTCTTTCATGCCCCTCAGAAGAAGCTGTTACCTGCTTGGCTCCATGGGATGAAAAGAGAAAACATTAGGAGAAGCAGCACTTTCCAGGATCACAGAGTCACAGACACCCCCAGGCTGGCACAGCCCCTCAGGAGCACCAAGTCCAACCTAGAACCCTGCTCTGCAGGACTCACCTGAAACCATCTCCCCAAGCACCACATCCAAACCACCCTTACACATCCCCAGGGTGGGTAACTCCAGCACCTCTCTGGGCAGCTCATGCCAGGCCCTGACCACTCTCTCCGTGAAAAACTTCTTCCTAATGTCCAATCCAAACCTCCCCAGGCTCAGCTTGAGGCCATTCCCCTTGTTCTGGCTCCAGGCAGCTGTGAGCAGAGCCCAGCAGCAGCCTCTCCTCCACGTCCCTGCAGGTGCAGACAGAGAAGACACAAACTCATCTGTTCCATCTTGTGTGTGTCCTTGTCTTGGGCTACCTGAAAACAGAACTGAAACTCTAACACAACTCTGCTGCACTGGGAATTGTCCTTCCAGGGCAGGTTCTCGACCCCTCCTGCCCATGCCTGCTGGCAGAAAGAGCCCAGCTGCAGCAGGTGCTCCTGGCAGCCGCTGCCTGAAGGGCTGCAGGAGAATTACACCCAGGCTCTCAATATTTCAGAGCATCTAATCACTGGCACTGTTTTTGCTCTAAATTCTCTCATTGTACATGTCATTTCCCAAAGCTTCCTTTGATCTCCTGTTCTTCATGTTCTTAAAGATTTAAAGAGCTTTCTGTGCTGCAAACACAAGGTATTGATTGCTGCGCGGCGCTGAGCGGGGAGCTGGCGGAGCTCAGGCCCTCAAGTTTATTTCATGGCCTGTTAAGAGAGTGTCAAACTTGTCGGGCCAACTTCTACCCTCAGGAAGACCTGAGAATAGAAATACAGCTCCCAGTGTCAGCTACAGTGCTTGAAGTGTGCTCAGTGGGCACCAGGCTGAGTAAGCAAGGAGGCAACGCAAGCTGTGGGACCACATCTCACACTTCGGTGGCTTCTGGGACTCTCCATGCTAAACAAAATGACATCACTTGACAAATGTGGTCAGATTAAATTGCTCTTTGTATTGGACACCACTGGGAATGAATGCTGGGGGAGCAGAAGTTAGGGATTCTTAGGGAAAAAGCTCCCATTATTAACAGTAAAAAACCCAACAAATCCAAGCATCTTGGTGCTGTGGAGTGCTTCAAATCCACAGGATGGGTTGGGATGGAAGAGGCCTTCAAGATCATCGAGTTGCAACTCCCCTGCCATGGGCAGGGACACCTCACACCAGATCAGAGTGCCCAGACCCCATCTAACCTGGCTTTCAACACTGTCGTGATTGCAGCCTCCACAGCCTCCTTGGGCAGCCTGCTCCAGACTCTCACCACACTCACACTGCAGAACTTCTTCCTCAGCTCCACTGTAACCCTGCTCTGCCTCAGCTCCAAACCATTCCCCCTTGGCCTGTCTCAGACACCCTCAGAAAAGTCCTGCAGGAAAAGTCTTCCTGCAGGCTCCCTTCAGGCACTGGCAGCAGCTCTGAGGTCTCCCTGGAGCCTTCTCCTCTGCAGGCTGCACCCCCCCAGCTGCCTCAGGCTGCGCTCACAGCAGAGCTGCTGCAGCCCTGGCAGCATCACTTTAGGTGTGCATTGCTCTCATACAGCCCTGGGAACCTGCAGCTAAGAGGCAGGAATGTTGAGGGACTTCTGATCACACAACAATTGGTTATCGATCTCCAGCAGAAGTGATTTGGGAGTGTCCAGATAAAGGAGAGCACTCCGGAGTCAGGATGCAGGGAGTCAGAGCAAACATCTCTTGAGATCTTTGTGATCATCTCTCTTGACATCTTTGTAATCATCTCTCCTAAGAACTTAAGAGAGATGTGAGGTTAAGATCTTCCTAAGATCTTCAGAGCCTTTCTGTACCACACTGATTCCATCTCTCATTAGAGGAACAAGCGACCAAAGATGCTTCAAATGAAAAAATTAATTCTGCAAACCAGAGGATTACCCCAAAGAGGAAACGCAGAGAATTAGGTATTAAAAGGCAAATTTGTTTTAGTGCTACATCAAAGTTAGTCAGCACCAAAGCCAGGGGATTATCCTGCTTGCCTAATGCAAGTGAGCCTGCAGCCTTCTCTTCAGAGCCACCTCCGGCAGCCCCAAACGGCTGGGGCCAGGCTGCCTGCTTTGGCTGAAGACCTGGAGCCAGCCGCAGCTGCCTGGGAAGTGCTTCGTTTGAACAGTGACTGACTGTAGCCCTTCAGGTCTTCAATGAGCTCATTAGAGCCCTTCAAGGAGACAAATGGCTTCTGGAGCCTGCCCGGGGCTGGGGCTGTTGTGTTCCCTCCCTGCCGCCTCAGCCAGAGCTGAGCTGCTGAGGCATTGCTTGCCCAGAGCCCTGAATGCACTGCGCCGGGAGGAACCTCCGGAGCTGCTGCAGCCCTGCAGCCAGCAGGGACATCCTTGGCTGCAGCAGGCTGCTCAGAGTCCCCCCAAGCCTGACTGCAGGTCTGCAGGGATGTGGCCTCCACTGAGTCTGTGGGCAACCTGTTCAGAGTTCCACCACCCTTAGACAACTGCCCGGGCAGGGCTGATGAGGAGGATTGTTCCAGACCCTGCACTTGGGCTTACTGAGCCTCCTGAGCCCACTCCTCAGCCTGCCCAGCTCCCTCTGCCTGCCTGCCCCTGGCATGCCAGCTGCAGGGCTCCGAGCTGCACTCCCTCCACTTGCAGCGATTTCGTGGCCATCTCCCACCACAGCCTTCTCCACTGCACAGTCACAGGGCACCCAGGCTGGCAGGGTCTCTGGGTGGGCATCAGATCCAGCAAGGCTGACCAGCTCTGGCCACTGCTTTGCCCTCCAAGCAGCAGTGGCTGCCTCGTTCTGGCTCCTCTCTTGCCCTGAGCTGCACCAGCTGCAGTCACAGCCTAAAGACTCAGAGAGCACTCAGCTGGGGTGGGGGCAGGAAGAGTTCTCAGTGGCTGGTGAAGCACTGAGCTAATTTCGGGGGGAACTCATCCCACGGGGGCCATTTGAGCTCGGGTGGAGCTCTCCAGCAATCAGCAGCCAATTCTGCACTGCTTTTTTTAATGTCAGTTAACAGCACTGAGGATCCTGTGGTGAATAGCAGCATTTGAGCTATTCAGGGAAACACTGAAAGGAGAAAATTCTTCCTAAACCCCTAAGAGTCTATCCACCTCTCTCCCTTCCCCCAATAAAAACCCATTCAAAGAGCAACTCTTGGGGCCCACAAGGCATACCTTGAGGCAGGCTATGGCAAGGAGCTCCATTTCCACCCCAGGCTGATGACAGAGCCTTGCTGACACTTTAGAAGCTCTTTTACAGCAACTTACAGAGGACTTATTTTAGGAATTTACTGAGTCTGAAGTGAGATCTTCCTAGGGAAGGGAAAATGAGAGATCCTTTTCTGCATAGCTCCAGTAGGCATCATAAAATGCCTTTCTAGAGGTGCCCAAATGAACACCACCACCCTCCCAGTATCCCAAATATCCACTTTGGCCCACAGGAAGCCAAAGTTGGCACAGGCTGCCCGGGGAGGTGGTGGAGTCCCCATCCCTGAAGGTGCTCAAGAAACCTGTGGCCATGGCACCTGGGGACAGGGGTTAGTGGCCATGGTGGTGTTGGGCTGATGATCTCAGAGGGCTTTTCCAACCCAAACAATTCCATGATTCTGTGATTCATCCAAGGATTGGACTCTGTCATCTTCAAGGTCCTTCTCAGCCACCACGATTCTGTGATGCATTAAGGAGTGGGAAGCAGCAGAGCTGCTAAGATTTAACCCAGAGAGTCTTTCTGAGCTGATTTGCCTGCTCAGCTGCAAAGGGTGGGATGGATTCGTGCTGCACTCACATGGCACTGAGCTGTTCACTCAGGTGTGCAGCTGAGCCAGTCAGAGCAGCACAGCTGAGCTGCTTCCGAGCTGGCCACAAGGCTGGAGGTGACAGCTGGCACAGATCCCCCCCAGAGTCACAGCTCACAGGTGTCAGGGGTTGGAAGAGACCCAAAGAGCTCACCCAGCCCANTTTGCTTTGTGCCTGTTGGGTGTTCTCTGTAACTCACTCTTAGGGCACTTTGATGTGCTCTCATCTGTTGGAACAGAAGCAAACTCACCCTGCCCTAACAGTGAGGAATTCAAATACTCAAGTTCTGGTTCTCAGGGCCAGAAAATGCAGTTCCAGCTCCTTTTGCCATCTGTGATCAAAGTTGGGTGCTTCTGTGCTCCACAACCTCCCTGGAGCTGTTCAAGGCCAGGCTGGATGAGCCTTGAGTGACCTGCACTAGTGGGAGGTGTCCCTGCCTATGGCAGGGGCTTGGAACTGGCTGAGCTTTGAGGTCCCTTCCAACCTCATCATTCTATGATCCCTGAGGTCCCTTCCACCCTGAGCCATCCCAGGATCCTGCATTTCTCCCTGTGTTCTGGCTCTGCCCATTGTACTTCCCTGCCTTTTTGCTAACAACATAGCTACATGAAACATGAGCCATGCAAATATAGAAGCAAAAAGGGGGGGAAAAAAGGCTGAACAAGACATTTTTGATCTGCTTGAAGGCAGAAAGAGTGAAGATATTTTTGGTCCCCACGCATCATCCTGTTCCAACACATTACTTTATTCAATTTGATGGAAATTGAATGGCCAGAACATAATTAATGGTTGAAACTCTTTCTGTTTAACAAATTGAAATACTTTGAATACTAACTAGCCATATGTAAAGCTCATCAATATTAATGAAACTTTCTGAAAGGTATCATTTATTCTTCAGGGACAGGAGAGAGATTAATTGGAAATAAGTCTGCCAGGGTAGGGGGTCCCAGAGGCACCAAATCACAGAACAGGAGGGATTGGAAGAGACCTCCAGAGATCATCCAGCCCAAGCCCCCTGCCAGAGCAGGGTGACCCAGGGCAGGGCACACAGGAAGGCATCCAGGTGGGTTTGGAAAATCTCCACAGCCTCTCTGGGCAGCCTGCCCCAGGACCCACCAGAGAAGCTTCTCCTGCAGTCCAAACAGAACCTTCTGGGCTGCAGGTCCCACTGCCCCTTGATCCGTGAGGGCTTCTCCAGCCACTGCTCTGGTCCCAGGGGGTTGGGTATTGCACCCAGCATGTTACAAGTGGAAGAGAGCAGCAGCCCACAGCCCTGCCACCCAACGCTGCCTGATGAGAGGAGCAGGCTGCTCTCCCCATTCAGAATCTGCAATTCATTTGCATGTCCTCAGGTGCAGTCCTTGAGTGGTGCTGCAGGACAGCCTGGGGGTGGCAGAGGCAGGGAACTGCCACAATTATTTACTCAGCTCTTCCCAGAGGGAAATCAAAGTCACACACAGAGGCACAGACACCCCCAGGCTGGCACAGCCCCTCAGGAGCACCCAGCCCAGCCTAGAGCCCTGCTCTGCAAGGTTCACCTTGAACCACAGCCCCAAGCACCACATCCAACCCACCCTGAAACACCCCCAGGGTGGGGGACTCCAGCACCTCCCTGGGCAGCTCATGCCAGGCCCTGACCACTCTCTCCATGAAAAACTTCTTCCTAATGTCCAATCCAAACCTCCCCAGGCTCAGCTTGAGGCCATTCCCCCTTGTTCTGTCTCCAGTTCCCTGTGAGCAGAGCCCAGCAGCAGCCTCTCCACTTTGTCCCTTCAGGCAGCTGCAGACAGCAATGAGCTCTGCCCTCAGCCTCCTCTTCCTCACACCAACCATCCCCAGCTCCCTCAGTCTCTCCTCATCAGATTTATTCTCCAGGCCCTTCTCCAGCTTTGTTGCCCTCCTCTGGGCCTGCTCCAGCACCTCCACAGCTCTCTTGCACTGTGGTGCCCCAAACTGAATACAGCACTGAGCTGTGCCCTCACCAGAGCCCAGCCCAAGGGCACAATCCCCTCCCTGCCCCTGCTGGGCACAGCATTGTTAACACAAGCCAGGATGCCATTGGCCTGCTTGGCTGCCTGGGCACACTGTAGGCTCACACTCAGCTGCCTGGGCACACTGCTGGCTCACACTCAGCTGCCTGGGCACACTGCAGGCTCCCATTCAGCTCCCTGGGCACACTGCAGGCTCATGTGCAGCTGCCTGGGCACACTGCTGGCTCACATTCAGCTCCCTGGGCACACTGCTGGCTCACATTCAGCTCCCTGGGCACACTGCTGGCTCACATTCAGCTGCCTGGGCACACTGCAGGCTCACACTCAGCTGCCTGGGCACACTGCAGGCTCACGTGCAGCTGCCTGGGCACACTGCAGGCTCACGTGCAGCTCCCTGGGCACACTGCAGGCTCACACTCAGCTGCCTGGGCACACTGCAGGCTCACATTCAGCTGCCTGGGCACACTGCAGGCTCATGTGCAGCTCCCTGGGCACACTGCAGGCTCATGTGCAGCTGCCTGGGCACACTGCAGGCTCATGTGCAGCTGCCTGTCCACTACAACCCCCAGACCCCTTTCTGCCAGGCAGCTAAGGCTGTGGCTGACTTGAGCACAGCTCCAGAGCCTCCTGCAGTGCTGTTCAGAGCTGTGTGAGCAGTTTTGTCTCGAAGCCAGTGAAGGTTGGGTTGTGGTGCTGGTGCTGGTGCTGGTGCTGTGGGGTTTTTTCCTTCCCTTTTAATCTCTTTCTCATCTCAACTGTTTATGAGATTCAACTGAAGAAGGGCAAGAGAAACATGAGTCATTAAATCACCTGAAGCTGCTTCCTGTTTATGAGGCAATAACCATTTTCCTGGGCCAATAAATCCAAGGCCCAGAGCTGAACATTTATTAGCCCAAGATGCAGTTATTGTTCAGTTAATTGGGAGAACCCTCAAGTTGTTATTATAATGAAACTTCTAATGATTAAATATTTGGGAGAAATCATCTGTTTTGGAGTGCAGGGGTGGGGGGAATGAGGAACTGCAGGGTTTGGACAAGGCTGCTGCTCTGGAGGAGTCCCAGCACCAAGTGCCTGCACCTGGCTGCTTCCAGCACACATGGGAAGGCTTCTGAAGCTTCTGCTGGGTTGCTGCAAACACTCAGCACTCAGCTGTCACTTTTTGCTTCCCTCCAAGTCCAACCTGCACCCCAACCCCACCACAGCCACTAAACCATGGCCCCAGGTGCCATGGGCACAGGTTTTGGAACACCTCCAGGGATGGGGACTCCACCACCTCCCTGGCAGCCTGTGCCAGTCCCTGCTCACTCCTGCAGCAAAGAATTTTTCCTAATATCCAACCTAAACCTCCCCTGCTACAACCTGAGGCCCTTTCCTTTCATCCTACCATTTGTTATTTGGCAGAAGAGACCAACCCCAACCTGGCTCCAGCCTCCTTTCAGCATCCCAGACTGCCAGGTTGGGAGGGACCCCAGGGACCATCTGCTCCAACCTGGCTGGGTGAGAGCAGAGCTGCAGGGAGCTGGCACAGCACCTGCCAGGCTGAGGCTCACCCTGCTCACTGGAGGGGACTCCACTGCTGCCCTTGGGAGATGATTCCAGTGCCTGACTGTGCTCATGGGCAAACATTGTCTCCTGGACTCCACTGGGGATCTCCCCAGCAGCAGCTTGGCCCCATCAGCTCTGTACTTCCCAAGGGACTCCTTTCAGGGAGTCATAGAGAGGCAGAAGGTCTCCAGCAGCCTCCTCTTCTCCAGCAGTGAAGGGGCAGTGGAAGCTGGCAGTGGAAGCTGGCAGTGGAAGCTGGCAGTGGAGCTGGCAGTGGAAGCACCAAGCACAGCAGGAGTGAGATGCAAGTTTCTGAAACTTTGCAGCAATTTCAAGTTTTTGAGGCTTTTTCCCTACATTGCTTCAAATATTCAACCTTACAAAAACAGAAGAATTCAACTCCCTAGAAACTGAAGTCATTTCCAGCCAGAGCCAAGACAATACCTGTCCTTGGACACTATGGAAGCAAAGGTCACTTTCTCCACTGGCTGCAGTGAGCACTGGATCTGATCTGAAGTGATCTGGCTAAAAGGCATGTAAATGCAGCTGTCATTCTGGAGCTCATTAATCCCTCTGATTTGCCCTTTGGATGGCTCAAATTCCTCTGCCTTGCTGCTCTACCCTTGCAAAGCCTCCACACTCCAAGGCAAAGATCTCCTGAAGCCCCAGCAAGGCAATCACTGCACCAGTTGCAGCATTTCTTGTGAAGAGATGCAAATATAAATATACTTTAAAGCTTACAGCAATGTGTGAACCCCAAAATGATAATTTTTTCCCCAAACTCTCCATCTGTGTCATTTTATCATCTAATGCATGCACAAAAGCACACTCAGAGCCATCCCCCAGGGCAAGCTTTTACTTTTCCCCATGAATTTTGGTTATTTTCCCCATATAACCACAGTAAGCAAAGCCTGAGCTACAGCCACCTTGAGCCACACTTCGCAGACAAGGAAACAGTGAGTTGAGCTCTGTGAAATAAACTCTGTACACTCAGGAGAAGTTTCTTCCCCTTGGTCCTCTGAGAGCACAGAACTGAGCCTTGGTTTGGTGCTCCAAGAGAAGACAGAATCATAGAATGGGTTAGGTTGGAAGGGACCTCAAAGCTCAGCCAGTGCCAACCCCCTGGCATGGGCAGAGACCCCTCCCACTAGCANCTGCCCTCAGAGTGCACCACAGCAAGGTGGGACTGGCACAGGACAGAGTTGGGTTCTCCTCGAGGCTTTGAAGAAGCAAAGCAGTGGAATGTCTGAACACAAAAGGGTGATGTGAGCAGGTCTGGGGGGCTGCAGAAGCCAGGAGCTCCCTCCAAGGCTCTGCTCAGGTCTCTCTGCAGCTCCCCAAGCCAGGCACACACAGTCTGGGTGCCAGAGCACAGCAGCATTGGGGCTGTGTTTGGAGCACTAAGCCTAACCCTGCTAATAGTGAGAGGTTGTGATTTGTGATTGCTGAGCACAGTCAGCCCCACGTGTGCCAACCAGGCAGCCAGATCCACATCTTCAATGCAGGTTCTTTCCCCTCCTCAGACTATCAGAGAGCAGCTTAACCTTGCCAGTGCTGCTTAGCTCGGGCACAGAAAAATAAAAAGTAGTTTTTCAGAAAGTGGTAATTAATTTTCTACAGAGGCTGAAATCACTCTGCCTAAAGCAAAATCGTTCTGACATTATTAAATGTCACAGTGCAGTTAAAGCACAATTATAAACTAATTCACAGAATAAATCTCATTAGTTTCCTGAGGCCTTATGAATAAACTGAAAGGAAAAGGGCTCCGTGTTTGACTTTCATCTCGGCTTGCCCCAACAGATACACAATCAAAAAGCATAACATTGTCATAATTACAGATGATTAAACCCAGATATTTTGGGGAAGCAGGTAGGTAGAAGTGCCTGCTGCCTGTGTGTGTGCTGGGCAGTGGGAGAGAGCTGCTCCCCTGCCCCCAGAGCTCCCACCCTGCGCTGGAGCACTGCGGCTCCAGGCTGCCTGCCTCAGCTGGCTGCCAGCTCTGCCCCGGGAGCTGTGAGGCTGCTGGAACCCAGGGAAGCAAACCTCAGGTCTCAGCAGCACTTCAGCAAGCAAATGCATCTGGGGCAAGAACTGATTGTCAGTGAAGAGAATCAGAGGATCATTAAGGTTGAAAAGGTCTCTGAGATCCTCCAGTCCAACACCAGCCCAGCACCACCATGGCCACCAGACCATGGCCCCAAGTGCCATGGCCACAGGGTTCTGGAACACCCCCAGGGTGGGGACTCCACCACCCCCCTGGGCAGCCTGCCAGTGTCTGAGCAAATGATAAAAAGCAAACAATGCCAAATGTCTCTGTGGAGTGTTTGATAGGCTAAAGAAGAGCAGAGAGCTCAGTACCTGGCACTCGTGGCTTTAGCATTTACAAAGACAGGTGTAGTAAAACCAACCAAAAATGGGGCAGCTTTTGCTATTTTAGCTGCTACACTTTCTTAAAATGTCTTCAAATTTATCTCACACTCCCCACATGGACACGAGAAAGCCAGCAGGGACTGGGCCAAGCTTCACAGGACTCAGCTTCACAGGACTCATGTCCTGCTCCTGGGCAGCCACAGGCACCCTGCCCGCTCGCTGTGTTTGGCCAGGGATGAACTGCCTGGGACTGGGAATTTGGCTTTGATTCAATTACTGCTCAAGGCTAAGCAGCTTATCCTCAGCTTAGCTGAAGCAGAGATCCAGCTGGCCCACAAAGCCCAGGTGACAGCTGAAGTTTAGAGCAGAGAGGATGGATCCAAAGTGCTCTTCAGTCCACTGACAAAGACAAAGGCCATTGGGAGATACTGACAAGGACCATCCTGGGGCCTGGAGCACTGCAGCGAGGTTCAGGAGATGGGATCTGGACTCCTGCTTGTGCTACAGACTGGATAGAAATGAATCACAGAAGGTCAGGGGCTGGAAGGGACCTCCAAAGCTCAGCCAGTCCAACCCCTGCCAGAGCAGGATCTCCTACACCAGATCACACAGGAACACATCCAGGCAGGTTTGGATATCTCCAGAGAGGGAGACTCCACAGCCCCCCTGGGCAGCCTGTGCCAGGGCTCTGCCACCCTCACAGGGAAGAAGTTTCTCCTCAAACTCTGTTCTGCAATTCCACTGCCATACAACAGTGACAGTCCTCAGCCACAGGATCCCAGACCAGTTCAGCTGGGAAGCCCTTTCAGAGCACTGAGTCCAACCACTCTCTAATTCTACCAAGGCTTGAACCATGTCCCTCAGCAGCACATCTCTGTGGCTTGCCTTGAGTTGCAAAGTTAGGAGAAAGAAATTTGGTTAAGCTTCAGGCAAGCTTTAGAAAAGTTTGATTTTAATTCTTTCCCCCCCCCCTAGATTTCAAGGCTGCTGGGAACCAGTTAATTGACTTTCTGGTCCAGGGAGGGAAGAGGGGGGCAGGAGATAACCCTCAGCCGACAGACGAAGGCCGATGGCAAGTGCAAGGGTGATTAATTTATCTTCAAAGCCAACACAGATTCCTGCTCCAGGAGACCTGCATAATTAACACTGCAAGGGGAGCTGCACCAAGCAGCACTATTGATGAACCTGTCCTGCAGGTAGCAATTGAGATTCAGAGCTGAGAGCCCACTGGATGCAGATGAGCTCAGCTCCACACTCACCTGAGCAGCCAGCCCCAAAGCTGCAGCAGGCAGCAAGCTCTGGAAGCAGGTTGGGGTGGCTGCACCTCAGCAATTAGGCAAGAGTCTCTCTCTTGCAAGGGTGATTCCAGCCCTCAGCTGCACTGGAGGCAGCTCTCCCATAGCTTTGTACTCAGCACAGTCATTGGGCTTCTGCTTCTCCTCTTCCCCAACTTTGTTATCGGTCAAATGAACCAAGGGCAGAGATGCACCAAGCAGATGATGCCTGGAGCAGATAACTCACAAGTCAGTGGTGCTTAGAGACTAATAATTAAGGTCTGATCTCTTGCATGTATCAGACACTTGGAACAGCAACAGTGCACAGTGGTGGTGGTGGAGTCGACTTCAGGAGCCCTCAGCAAGTGAATCATTACTGCCAGGTATGTTCATGGAGAGAACTCCACAGCTCCATGGAAGCACTCAGTTACCAAAACCCAAACCAACACAACCTCTCCTGGGCTCATTTTAACCCAAGGCTTTTATAAACAGGGTCTAAAAGCCATGCAAGGAGTTCTCAGAGCAGCTTTTACTGGACACCCTTAGGTTTCAGAACAACTTAAACTCTGACAGGTGCAGAGCATTCATGGGGTGGTTGTGGCCCAAGTGAAGGGACCAGCACTTGTCCTTGTTGAACCTCATCCCACTGGCCTCAGCCCAGCAAGCCAGCCTGGCCAGGTGCTTCTCTAGAGCCTTCCTACCCTGCAGCAGACCAACATGCCCCCAGCTCAGTGTCATCTGCAAACTTCCTGAGCCTGCCTCAATCCCCTTGTCCAGCTCATCAATTTGGGGTCCTTGGACTTGCTGTTGAGAGCTCTGTAGAAATCCAGATGACCATTTTTAAAACTCAGAATGGAAGGAATTTCTACAGAGTTTCTTTTTCCTAGTCCACATTCACATGCAAAATTCAGTTCTGCAAGAGGCACATTCAACAGGCAGCCCTGGCTGGGCAGCAGTGCTGGGGGCAGTCTGAGCACACAGCCCCCCTCTGCCAGCTCCTCTTTCCAAGCATGCTCTGGTTAAACAGACCAGGCTGGCCTGCAGGCTTCCCTGGCAGTTTGAAATGCAGGTCTGTTCCCTCCTGGCTGCATGCAAAGGCTTCTCTTCAACTGTCTATCAGCAAGCAGCTGGGTGTGGGTTCTCCCAGGCAAGCAATGGTCCCTGGCAGCTTTTACCTGTTGCTGGCAGAAATCAGTTCCAGGTTGTTCACGAAGTGAGGTGCATGGTGCCTGCTGGGTTCTTCTGCAGAGCAGCTCTCGAGGTGCTGAGCATGTCCTTGACTCCCCTGAGTTCCCTAGGGAAGGAGCAGACACAGAGTCAATGCCATTTGTATTTCTCTCCAGCATCCTTAGCTGAGACAACTGTCCAGGAGGTGGGGAGCACCTTGGCTCAAGAGGCTAAGGAGAGCTGGCACTGCAGGTTTGGCTAAATCTGCCTCTGTGCAAAATCAAGAAGCTGCTGGCTCCAGTACAGTCACTTCAGCATTTTACACATGGGGAAAAAAAAAAAGGGAAGAAAAAAAAAAACAGATAAAGACAAAAGCCCAAGCAGAGCCTGCCCAGAGCCTTCCAAACATGCTCCTTTGTTATCTCCAACAACCTTCGCGGGAGCCAAGGACCTGCAGCACACACCAGACAGATGTGCATTTCAGCACGGAGCAGACTGCATGTTTTCAAGCTGCTGGTTTCCATCTGATTTAATATTCACTGGCACCCACCAGCAGCTGAAAATGGAGGCTTTTCCAGAAACTCAACTTTGCTGCTCATTGTGGAATTGTTCATGTGCAACAAACCAGGAGAAGCATATGGGGGCGGCACGCCAGCGCTCCCTGAGTAATTCCCCCTCCTTCTACAGCCCTCCAAAGCTCCTGGAAAACATTCTGAAATAAGAGGTTGGCAAAGGGACACAAAGCCAAAGGTTTCTGTAGCCTGTCAGGTGTGCTGGGGAGGAAGGACATGGTCCAGGAAAGGGCTAAGCTGAACTTTGTTCAGCCGCGAGCTGAGCTCAGAGCAAGGAAGAAATCCACAGACCCATAGAAGGGGTTGGGTTGGAAGGGACCATAAAGATCATCCAGTTCCAGCACCCTCCCACCAGCCCAGGCTGCTCAAGGCCTCATCCAGCCTGCCCTTGAACACCTCCAGGGAGAGGGCATCCACAGCCTCCCTGGACAACCTCTGCCAGGGCCTCCCCACCCTCACTGTCAAGAATTTCTTCCCAATTTCCAGTCTAAATCTCCTCAGACAACTTCCACACGCTCAGATTCCTCTGATTCCAGAAGCACTACTACATGGGCCCCAAGTTTGGGTTAGAACTTAAAGGTTATCCCCAAAAAAACCCTGCCATATGCAAGTCAGAAATTCACCATGAGCCCATATGATGGTATCAGTTTTATTCAGGGTGACATTTTGCACTACACTCCAGTAATTGGATTAAGTTTTGGGATACAGCTGTCTCCTGCAATTGAGAATTCTCCCTAAGCTGTCATTTACAGAAGGCACTCCTCCAGATTTCCCATGTGGGCCTTCACGCTTGTAATTTGAATAAATAATGCTCCTAAACTCACTTTCAGCCACAAAGTGATCTGAAAATTATCACTCTGATCATGCAAAGCCTCTCCTGACTCTAACGAGCTGTCAAGATTTTGAAGCCGGCAGCGCAAGAAAGGTCATTAGTGGGGGCAAGGAAATGAAAAGCTGAGGAACAGATTTTCATGCTGGTAGGAAGAGGGGAAAAGAACTCAGGCATTCCCTCTCCTCTTTTTCTCCATGCTATAAAATGTTGCTTTGATTCCTTCCAGAAGGCTTTGTCAAAACGCAAAAGCTTTGATAGGATGCAGAGGGAAGGATCTGAAGGTACAAGGCACAGCTGCTCGGGCCCAGGAGTTGGGGGTTGGCAGTAAGAGAGCCCCAACCCTGCTTCACAGGTAGAGAAAGCAGCCTGGGTGGGACATGCTTTGTAAACAAAGTGAAAAGGTCAGCAGAGCCCAGCACTGACTGTGGCACTGAGTGCTGCACCTTCCAGCAGGCAGCTCCACAACGAGCAGACAGCAGCTGCTGGCTCCTGCTCTCGCCGTGTCCTGCAGCTGAAGGCTCTCTCCCTGCCATGGTGCAGCAGCCACATCCTTGTATCACTCTGTGCAGCCAAACACTGGATGTAAAGAACTCAAGACACAACCTTCAGAGACATATTACAGAGAAATAAATTGCCTTTGACATTCCCCATTCCTCTTGTGCTTCCAAAGGCAGGCTGGATGTTGGAGCATGATGAATCTTCCCAGAGATGCTCAGGCTAATTTAATAGGAATAATCTGTTTATTCTAATACCTACAGCTCCAAGCCATCAGCTGCAGAGTGGCCATGAGGCAATGCTCCCTTGGCTGCCACCATGGCTGAGCCACAGGCTCTGCTTCATGCTGTGCTGCTTTGGGCTGGGGCAGGGGTCACAGAGTCACAGAAAGGACTCTCAAAGGTCATCCTGTCCAACTCCCCTGCAGGCAGCAGGGACATCTCCTGCTACATCAGCTAAGGCCCCAGCAAGCCTGATCTTGACTGTCTTTAGGGATGGGGCCTTAACCACCTCCCTGGGCAACCCATTCCAGTGTCTCACCACCCTCATGGTACAGCACTTCCTCGTGTCCAACCTCAATCTACCCTGCTGCAGTCTCAATCCACTGTCCCTCATCCTGCCACTACAAACCCTCGTCAAAAGTCCCTCCCCAGCTCTCCTGTAGCCCCTTCTTCAGGTACTGGAAAGATGCTCTAAGGTCTCCTTTGAGCCTTCTCCAGGCTGAACACCCCCAGCCCTGCCAGCCCTCTCCAGAAGCACACTGAGAACCACACACTTCACTTTGCTGCTAAGTGATGCTGCTTTCTGAACAAGATTCTGTACAGCTCATCTCTTCTTGTCTGGTGGTGGAGGATAATAAACTGGAATGGATAGTTAGAAAATAATTAGCAAGAGTGCTGCTGCAGTTAATTGGCAAGACTTATTTTCCTCTGCACAATGCCAGGTGCTCTCTGAAGTGCTCATCTTCCACAGCTCTTCAATCAGACGCTGTGCAGAGCTGAGCAGATGATCCGCAGCGGCTCACCAGCGAAGGATATGTAGACATGGGATGGAATAAACCCACAAATTATTTAGGCTGGCCCAAAACCAGAGGCACATAAGGGGCTCTTAACTGCCTCTGAAAGATTCAGCATAATCAGGCTGATTTTGATGTTGTCAATGAACATTTCAAATCAATTCACTACAAAGAAAACCATAAACGAGCGAGCATCAGCAAAACAGAGCCTGGAGATTGAAAATTCACCCAAGCTCGCTGCCAGGTGAGCTCTGTAGCTGTAAGGATGGAGCCCTTGCTGTCAAAATGCTTATGAGTGATTAATTTTCACACTTCAGGAGCTTACAGAAGGTTTTTTTCATAACATTCTTCACTGCCTTAAACCTTGTGAGATTATTTATAGCCATGGGAAGGGTTCTCCATCACTTTGATTCTGCTCTGGTGTCAGAGCGCAATGGCTCTTCGCTCAGCTGCCTCGCGCTACGCAGCTCAGGACCTCTCAAACTTTTCTCTCCATCAATTATTCAAACAGTGTTTTCCTTTTTTTTCCCCTCATTGATTGCTCATTAACATCAACTTACTGCTTTTATATCACCTTCTGAGGCAGAATGGCAGCTAACACATCCCTGGCAGGGCTGAAATTGCACCATTAAGTATGGTTTAAGTTATGCCAGCGCTGCAAAAAGCGAAGGAGCTGCATTAGGTAACAAATACTCTCTCTAGAACATAAATATTGTTATGGCTGGAGTGATAAACCAGCTCAGCACAGCCAATCTACCATCCCTGGACCTCCAAGCACTTGACTCTAATTGTCTTGTACACAGCCAATGTTCAGAACACTCAACTGATCTTTCCCAAAGAGATGTGTAAAGCTACCAAGGGAAAGGTTCAGAGTCCAATCTCTGTGTTTTAGCCAAGCCCTGCCCACTGCCCTTAATGAATCAGGCAGCACAGAGGGGTCTGGAGGCTGGGCACAAAGGGCCCTCGGTGCCATCTCCACCCTTCTATCCCAAGACTCCCCCTGCCACAGACACCTTTTCTCCAGCTAAGCAAGCAGCCAGCAGCCTCTCAGAGCCTTCTGCAGCTCTGTCAGCCCCAGGCAGAGCAGAGAAGCTCCTGCAGCACCAGGCAGCAGCAGCTGCTTCATCCTCCTGCCAGCTTTAGCAGCTATTTGATGCAATCGTAACAGAAATCACTTCTGCAGGGAGCTCCAGAAACCTCAGCAGGTACCAACAGCAGCAGCTCCCCTTACCAAGTGCAAATGGAGGAGGCTGCTTAACTGCAATTAGCAGCAACCATATTAGGGTTGGAGTTGGTTTTTTTTCCCCTCGGTTTGTGTTTATTTTTAAGCTGCCAGAATTAATTTCTGTCTAATACATGAGTGAAGTTTGGAGAGAGGAAATCCCAATGTAAATCACCCAGATGAGTCACCATGCTCGTGAGGAAATTACATCTCCTCAGCATTCCTCCCAATTCCAGGAGAATCCTGTCCTCCATCAATGCCTCATTAGTTTTAGTAGAGGCAATTGTGTTTATTTGTTCTACCCAGGGACAAGTTGGTGCGAGTGGGGGGGACAAGAAAGCCCAGACCAAAGCCTCAGTTTTCAGCAAGGGCTGATTGGAGCAGAATGCTGCTTGATTAGATTTGCAGCCAGCTCCAGAAGAAAACAAATCCCCACATAACAAGGAAGGGAAGAATGTGCTCAGTTTTGCTTCTACTCTGAATACTGAAATTTGCAGTTTAAATTCAATTAAATTCAGCCCACATGGGAGTGCATCTCCTGTGCACATGCTGCTGGCAGCCATTTCTGGGGCTGCCACCAACCAAAATGCCTTTGCAAGGCAGATTCCATGGCCAGGTCTTTTCTGTCACTGGCTCAGACACCTGCTGGGTGGTTTTTTGGTACAGACTAAGAAACTGAGGAGCTAAATGAAGCTTCCTGCCTCAAATGGCTTCTTTCTTCCCCCCCAAACCAGTGCCCAGAGCTCCTCCTTCCCAAACCAGTGCCCAGAGCTCTTCCTCCCAAACCAGTGCCCAGAGCTCTTCCCTCCCAAACCAGTGCCCAGAGCTCTTCCCCCCCAAACCAGTGCCCAGAGCTCTTCCCCCCCAAACCAGTGCCCAGAGCTCTTCCTCCCCAAACCAGTGCCCAGAGCTCTTCCCCCCCAAACCAGTGCCCAGAGCTCTTCCTCCCCAAACCAGTGCCCAGAGCTCTTCCTCCCCTTTATTATCTCCTTTTAAGTTTCTAATTACTTCTGATGATTGTTGCCCTTCATTACTTTACCCTTTACACACAGCTACACTTTTCTACACAGGCTTATATCATACCCCAGAGGGTCCAATTTCATTCCCCCCCCCTTATCCAGTTGGCTGCAGAATTTGGCTTCAGCCAGTGAAGGTTTCTAGAGCAGAAAGGCAGCACAGACAGCACAGCTCAGCTCTCCTCAGCTGCACGTTTAGGGAGGTGCAGGCTTGGTGCAAGCACTCTGCTCAGCAGCCTTTGTCTCCCTTCCTCAGCTCCTTTTATTCCTGATTCCCTCAGCATCACAGAGTGGCAGGGACTGGAATGGACCTCTGGAGATTAAGACCCCAGAGACAGAACCACAGAATGCTTTGGGTTGGAAGAGACCTGTTAAAGATCCTCTGGAGCAACCTCTCTCACCTCTAATCAAAACCACATCTAGAACCTTCCATGAGAGCAACAACTGAGCCTGCCCTGGCTGGAATTTGGTGCAGATTCCTCCTCTCTTGCAGTGGTTTTAGAGCTGGCTACTTAGTGGGAATTATTTCCCCCTCAAGAGCAATGTGGTCATGACTCCCTCAGCCTCTGATTTGCATTTAGACTGCAAGTGAAGGAATAAAAAAAAAACCACCAAAAAATTTTCTGTGGCACACTCAGCTCCCAGCTCTTCCCCATTTGAATATTTCTCCCCTAATTAATGTCACTTAATGTAAAATATGACTCTGCACTCCGCAGAGCAGCTGTAAATTACTGCCTTGTAAACCATGTTGACTTTCCAAGGAGTTGTTTGTACAGTGAGCACCTCAACATCTAAACTGTGGGGGGGGGAGAGAAATCCATCAGCTGTAATAATACCCAACAGGAGCTTTACCACAGGTTAGAGCCATTTTTATGTCTGGCACAAATAGCTGCAGCCATTACTTTGCAGTTTTATTTTCTGAAGGGAATTAGGAATTCACTGCTACCTTCTGCCTTGCAATGAGCACAATGTAAAGCAGGTTGGAGCCTTCCTTCTCTTCCTTCCTTCCTTCCTTCCTTCCTTCCTTCCTTCCTCTTTCTTCCTTCCTTTTTTCTTTCTTCCTTCCTTCATTTTCTTTCTTTTTCTTCCTTCTTTCCTTCCTTTCTTTCTTCCTTCCTTCCTTTTCTCTTTTTCTTCCTTCCTTCCTTCTTTTCTTTCTACCTTCCTTCCTTTTCTTTTTTACTTTCTTCTTTACTTCCTTCTTTCCTTCCTTCCTTCCTTTCTTCCTTCCTTTTCTTTTTCTTTCTTTTCTTTCTTCCTTTCTTCTTTCTTTCTTCTTTCTTTCTTTCTTTCTTTCTTTCTTTCTTTCTTTCTTTCTTTCTTTCTTTCTTTCTTT